>JANIWQ010000007.1:0-155409 GCA_030555725.1 Pichia sp. yHMH446
CCAAACGGGGTGTCCAAACGGGGGCGGTCGTTGCTGGCTGTTTTTTTGCCTAGGCCTAGGCCGCCCCGGCGGGCGCCGGGGCCCGCGGGGATTCGCGGGGATTTGCGGGGGTTCCCGCCCGGCTCGCGCTGCTTGCGCGCACAGGTCTCGGTGTGCGGCGAGCACCGACGATCACACGGTCACGCGGTCACGCGGTCACGCGGTCACGTGGCGAGGTGGTCCACGTGACACAAACTGTTCTTGCTGAGCCTCCCAAAATTAGTTTCAACACTCACTGACATCCGCCCGGCTGAGTCGAAGCGTAATATAGATAGAGTACATGTAGCGGACAGACAAACAACGGGTGGCAACAACAGGGGCAACAACAACACAAGCACCAGCTGCACTAGAGCATTGCCATGTCACTAGAAGCCCTCATCGACAAGGCTACATCTCCTGACCTCCCCGACGACGACTACGCAACCCTTCTTGACATTGTCGAGCTTGTCAACGGGAATCCCTCTGCCAATGTTGTTGTCGCTCTCAGACTCCTCAAAGTTAAGCTACAGTCCACAAATGCCAATACTCTACTTCGTTCCATTACACTACTCGACTTTCTTGCCGAGAATTGCGGTGCAATGATGAAAGCTGCAATTGCTACTCCCGATTTCATAGACAGCTATCTCTTATCACTAATTGATGATTCTTTGATTCATATATCGATCAAGCTTGCAATGATTAATGAAATATACAAACTGTCCAAATCTTTTCAATCGGATTCAAGCTTATCTATAATGTCTTCAACTTTCAATAAATTGAAGATACAATACCCTGATTTGACTAATCAAGTTCTTCAAAATAATCAATCTTCTTCAATCAATGCTGCTCCTCCTTCCAACGACGAAGATTTGCTAATCAAGAAGGCAATTGAAGAGTCTTTGAAAGATAGCCAATTTCGACAGAGTCAGGTTCAACCTCAGCTTCAACCCCAACCTCAGGTTCAACCTCAAATGCAAATATCCCCACCTCAATTAGTGCCTCAGTTGACAGTCCCACAACAGCAACAGCAACAGCAACAACAACAACAACAACTGCAACCTCCACTTTCACCCCTTCAGCCTCAATTTACAAACAACTCAACTACCTTTATCACGCCTCCTCAATTGGCTGAAGATATGAAAAAACCTGATAAAGTTGTTGCTTTGTTCGATTTATCTTCAGATGATGAAGACACTTTATCTTTTAAAAAAAATGATATCATAACAATTGTTGAAGAAATCAATAAAGATTGGTTACGTGGTTGTTTACATGGTAGAGCAGGTATAGTACCAACGAATTATGTAAAATTGATACCTAAAACTACAAATACTGATTTATCAAATCTAATCTCTTTATTAGATGATTCCTTTGATATTGAATCAACTTTATCACAATTGATGGACTTGAACAAAAAATTGCATTCAAATAAATTATCAAATTCTCAATTTCAATCAATTTTAGTTTCAAATAATTTTCCTTCTAAGATTCAGCAAATCGATAAAAAGAAGAAACTTTTAAAGCAAATTTTAGAATTGCAAAATTTAAAAATTAAAGAATTAGAAACTATGCAATCAAATATTGAGAATAGTTTATCAATTTATCAATCTTTAATATCTTCGAATTCAAATCCAGACTCAAATTCAAATAATGTATCAAATAATACTCCAAATGATCTATCAGAAAATGACTCATCAATATCTCAATTTATTCAAAATTATCCTGATATCTCAAACTTGAAACTAAATTGATCTCCTATTGATCTCTTCAATTCAATCATTAATCCAATTTATACCACATTTATGTAATATTTCATCTAATCTAACAAATTTATTATTTCCTAATGGTTTGTTATCCCCTTCCTCTTCTTTCCCAATAAATTGAATCAATGCATCATAATTTGCAACCTCTTTATAGCTTGGTAGATAAATTTTCTCTATAATTTTCCAAATTTCAGGAATCTCATTTATTTGAACTTTATATCCCACAATTTCATCCAATTCTCGTATCTTATCGAAAATCAAATAAACTAATCTAAAACTAAAATCTTCAAATTTAACTTCTTCATTTCTCTCTAAGAAGAAAGTAAATAATTCACTTATTTTCATTATTATACCATCAATTATAACAACACTTATATCTTTAAATTCTCCAATTCGAAATCTTAAAACTAATCTCAACAGCTCATTATATATATCATTCAATTTACTTTTATTCCTTTCAATCATCATAAAAGTACTTCTTTCAATTACATTTCTCCATCTCCCTTCATCAAGTATTGTAGCAGAGATTTTGATTCTAGGTAAGCCACGTTCATCATATCCATCATCATCATCATCATCGTCATGCTGCACTGTAAATATAACGACACTTTTGTCGATAGTCTCTAATAAAGTCGTCAATAGTGAATCATAACTTCCATAAGATGTTACATGCATACCATCAACTCTAACTACAAATTCGATGATATAAATGTCTCATCTTCACTTTTCGTCGAGCATCAACATCTTTTTCTTCAATCGGATTGAAAATCTTTGTTTGTATGAGTGTGAGTGTACGTACCTTTTCATTTCAGGAACTTCTCAAAAGCATCAAAACCACTACATACATACAATGCAATCCCAGTTTGAAGACTATGAAGATCAAACTGGTCTGAAATTTGCATTCAACGTTTTACCACGTACAAAAATTCAAGAATCAAAATGTGTTATACCCATATCATGTCTTTATCAACCATTAAAGCCTAAAAATGATCCAATCTTAATTAATACTTATCCTATACCATGTTCAACATGTAATTCAATAATCAATCCTTACTGTCTCATTGATCCAAATTCAAAAGCTTGGTGGAATTGTTCAATTTGTAATCAACGTAATCAAATTCACCCTAATTTTTCAACATCAATTTTAGATCAAATAATAAATCCTAGTATACTCGATATTGAGTATATCTTACCAGAAAATTCCTTATCATCAAATATTCAACCTATTGTATTTGTTTATCTTGTTGATATAACCCTCGAAGATACAGAATTCGATTCCTTAATTGAAAGTTTAATCTCTTCTATAAATATGCTACCTGAAAATTCTTACATTAATTTAATAACTTTTGGGAAA
The DNA here is from genome assembly GCA_030555725.1 of Pichia sp. yHMH446. Classification (NCBI taxonomy): domain Eukaryota; kingdom Fungi; phylum Ascomycota; class Pichiomycetes; order Pichiales; family Pichiaceae; genus Pichia; species Pichia sp. yHMH446. Next base: position 3,133 of record JANIWQ010000007.1, read on the forward strand.
AATGTTAACGTTTATGAATTAGCAATTGAAGATCATGTATCTTACTATACTTTCAATGGTGAGAAAAATTATACTGAGGAGGAAATTAGTAAAAAATTACGTTTGATGAAGAAAAATGGTAAAAATGATACTGCAATACACAATAGATTTTTCCAAAAATCATTCATTTGTGAATTTAATTTAACCAATTTATTACGTTCATTAAGGAAAGATTCTTTTAAAATTCAGAAAAATCATAGAAATTTTAGAGCAACAGGTTGTGCCATCAATATCGCATTTAAATTATTGAATATTGAATACCCTAGAATAGGTGCTAAAATATTACTCTTCACAGGTGGTGTTGCAACTATTGGACCAGGTTCTATAGTTTCAACATCTTTCAAAGTACCTATTAGATCTCATAGTGATTTAATTAATGATTCTAAAGTCAAAAGGAAATTTAATGAAAATAAACTTTTCTATAATGAATTGGCTGAAAGAGCTTCAATCAATGGTCATTCAATCGATATTTTCATTGGTTGTTATGACCAAGTTGGATTATATGAAATGGAATCATTGGTTGATAAAACTGGTGGTGTTATAGTTCAAAGTGATAGTTTTACAAGTGCAATTTTTAAACAATCTTTTAATAAATTTTTATCACTTGATGAATATGGTGACCCTCAATTTGGTTTAAATTCAACAATGGCAATCAAATGTAAAAATTTAAAAGTTAAAAGTTTTATAGGTCATGCTACACCTTTACGATTCAACAAACATAAAGATTTAGTAAATAATGGGAAAATCCAATTTTATAATGAAAATAAAGGTAAAATAATTGGACATAATGGTACAAATATTTTCAAATTAGGTACAGTATCAACTCATTCAACGTATGCGGTATATTTTGATTTAGAGGAACATCCAATCGGTGATTATTCTATAATTCAGTTTATTACAAATTATCAACATATAGATGGTAGTAAACGAGTTCATGTTACAACATCTCAACGTTTCATCAATAGCTCTCTAGATAATTCTGAATCTATTATTCAATATTTTGATCAAGAAGCAGCAACAGTTTTAGTAACAAGAATGGCAATTTGGAAAGTAGTCAATGAATCAACAGATTTAGCATTGAAATTTATTAATAAGATTCTCATTGATTTCCTAACAACTTTTGCACAATATAGGATTAACGACCCTAAATCGATAGTTTTACCACCAAGTATCAATTTATTCCCACAATTCATGTATCATTTAAGAAGATCCAATTTCATTCAAATCTTCAATTCATCACCTGATGAAACAACTTTTTATCGCCATTGTTTACTCACAGAAGATTGCATCAATTCATTGATTATGATCCAACCAACTTTAACAGCGTATGAGATTGAAAATCCTGAACCTGAACCTGTACTACTAGATTCTACTTCTATTAAACCTAATAGAATTTTATTCTTGGATACTTTCTTTCATATACTCATTTATCATGGCTCTCTAATTGCCGATTGGAGAAGACAAGGTTATCAAGATTTACCAGAATACGAGTACTTTAAAAACTTTCTACAACTCCCTAGAAAGGAGGCTGCCGATATATTGATTGATAGATTCCCACTACCTCGTTTTATCGATACCGAAGAGGGCGGATCTCAAGCACGATTCCTCATGTCAAAATTGAATCCAACAACAAGTTACAATAACAGCAATAATAACTCACTAGAGTATCTTGCCCAACATGGGAACATCAATCCTGGAGAGAACGGAGCAATCATCCTTACAGATGACATTAACTTGCAAACGTTCATGGAGTTTGTATATCAAGCTGTCGTCAAACCAACCTAACCCCCCTCCTCCCTTTTATAGAGCACAAAATGAACCAATAATATATCGTTATAAATATCGTGTAATACTAGAATAAGTTAATTCGATACTGTTGAAGCAAGCCTGCAAAACAGTGCTTCCTTCATTCTTGTGTGAAAAGTCCTCAAAAATTATGAGCCCCACCCCGTCTGAAACGGGAATGACAGAAACACAAGGCGACAGGTATGTGCAAGGTCAGCCCTAATGCTCCCGGCCACCGCAGATTTAGTGATCTCTCGTGGCTACTCAAGGTAAGTATGCAGAAGGAACGAAATTCAGAATTTTCCAGAATTCGTTGAAGGTGGGAACTGGACTCCTTTTATACACACGCCCCTAGTCCTCGCGCTCAGCGCTCAGCGAGAACCAGGAACCCGCGTCTCTGGGCAGAGTGGAAAAAACACGCATAGAGGTGTGGATGTTTGTTGTGGGTTTGCGACTCCAGAGAGACAAGAAAAGCACAAACAAGGGCACAAAACTAGATACTGGCAGGAAAATAAGATGATCCCCGGATACAAAGATGACAGCTACATGATTGTGCAACCGGGTTCGCAACACACGTTGGTGACGTTTGGCTTGCAGGATCCACTAGGATTGCCATCACACTCTGTTCCAACAGTGGTGTATCAGAACGAGGAAGATAATTCGTATAGTCTTCAAGATTCTCCCAAATCAAAATCCATCCATCCTATCAAAAAGGGCAACATTGTTGATAACGAAGCTTTCAGATTTTTTGTCCATGCTACTGTTGCTTCAGTTTTGAAAGATCGTAATGATTCATTGAATGAAGCAAAGGAGAATAACGACGATGGGACACCATCAGTGAGGAATACTGATGAATATACTCTTGAGCATGTGAATTTACTTTTAGTGCAGACATCTGGATCTTGGAACCCTCTTTATATTGAGAGTTTCGTGAATTACGCCTTTGAGACAATGAATATCCACAGTATAAGCGTAATACCAATTGAACTTTGCGTGTTATTTTCACATGGTTCTATATCCAATGCTCTAGTTATAGATTTGGGATATGAGAAAAGTGAAATTACCCCTATAATCGATTATCAAGTTTTCAGTCCAGGGAAAAAAATTATTAATAAAGGCGGTAATTCAATTAATCAAAATCTATCAAAACTTTTACCACACTTGAATGAATCTCAGATAGAAGATTTAAAGAAATCCTCGATATTTGAATGTTTAAGCGAAGAAGATGCTAAAAAATCATTTTTTGGGATGGAAGGTTTGATTGAGAATCTAGAAGAAAAGAGTAAAGAAGATGACGGTATACTTGATATTGCAGCTATTGTTACAAGTGATAAATCAACCAGAGAGATTTTAGAAGATAATAAAAGAGGTAAATCTAAAGTTGACACTAGACCGAATTCCGAATTAGAAACTAATACGTTCTTTGATTCAAATAATAATGAAATTGCAGTTGGCAAGGAAAGATTTCAAGGATGCACTGATCTAATTGAAAGTCTAGTGTTCAACATCTATCACGCACTGAAGAAAGTTCCTGACTTGAAGAAAAGGCAAGACTGTTATGACAATATAATTATTACCGGTCAGACAAGTAAAATAAGAGGACTAAAGGAAAAAATTATCTTCCATCTTTTTGAAAACTATGTCGTCATCTCTGATAATAAACTTCTACAGCCGCAATCACAGTTCAGGAACGATGTAAGACCAGTTGATGACACTTCAATTTCTCAAGTTCCTAGACATTTGAAACTTGTGCCAAAAGTTGAATATTTCAGTGAATGGAAGAAACACGGGTTCGAAGACTGTTCTTTTCTTGGTGCAGAAATATTATCAAAGCAGGTTTTCAACTCAAGTAATGAATTCTGCTTATCTCGTGATATATATGATGATAAAGGGCCTTCTGCTATTTGGAACACTGCATTGTAAATTGTTCAATGTCATCAATTTGGTATTATCCTTAGACCTGTATTAATGTTTATGTACATTTTAATATTTTGTAAACTATAAGATAGAAGGAAATTTTCTTAAAAAAACAAATTACACATCTTTCAATCATCTCTGCAACTGAAAGAGAAACAAAAATACACAGATGCTTTCTTTTAATCTAAGATATATCAAAGAATTGCAAATCAAACAACAAATGGGAGGAAAGCACAAGAAAAGACCTATAAAATAAAGTTTGAAAAAAGCAGAACACTCGTTAAGTCAATTGAAAAAACTTATTCACCTCTCAATCTTCTAGCCAAATGAATATCTTTTTGCATAATAGTAACTCTTTTCGCATGAATAGCACACAAATTTGTATCTTCTAGTAAATGTACTAAGTAAGCTTCACTTGCTTCCTGCAATGCTAAAATTGCAATACTTTGCCAACGATAATCTGTATCATTACCAAATTCTTCTTGAACAATCTCTCTAACAAGTCTAGAAAATGGTAGTTTACGCATCAATAGATCTGTACTCTTTTGTAATCTCTTTATTTCTCTTAGCGCAACAGTACCTGATCTATTTCTCCTCTTCTTATGCTCAATTGGATCTCCTGGCTGGTTCTTCAAAAGTCCACTACTCAAAGACGATGATCCTCTCAAATAATCATCATCATCAGACTCATCTGGATCTCTTTTTATTACAGTTTTCGTTAGTTTAGTTGATGTGTTTTTTGACTTTTTTGGACTTGTTCTGGAAACTGCTACAGCAGATACAGCCTTGATCTTTCTTCTTGCCATTATTTGCTGCAAATCTGGCAATGCAATTTCTGAGTTTCAAAGTGCTCTCTGATGAAACAATCTGATTGATACTATCCACTTGTTGATTACTGCGACTCGCGGGAAAACAGCAAACGTTGTTGTGGTCTATTTTCGCCCAAAAGGGAAATTCACGAACCCAGCCGCATTTTTTACAGATTTTGAAAAGATACGCATGAATTTATGTCAAAGGGGCTGAGGATTCTCAAAAGATCTATTTGAGTAAACAGTAGTCTTACAATATAAAAAATTCAAAATTAAACAGTGCAAAAGCCAGAATTGATACTGGTTAACGATAAAAGTTGATTAAAGTAAATTTATGATGGAAAGCCAAAATGACGGTAGTGATAATTGAAAAGCAAACAATACTAGTAAAACACAATATAACGAAGGACATCTTCCGCAAATCAAGCTTCATCTTCAGAACCTTGAGAAAATCCACTGAAAACATCGTTATCAACAGTTTCTGTTTTCTTTTCTATCTTCTTTGAATGATCATCGTTTATTGACTTTTCAACAGCATCGGTTTTCTCATTTTTGACAGGTGTTTCATCAACAGCTGCCTCCTTTGCTTGAGTCACTTTGTCCTTTGGTGTATTGGTGTCAGCTGTTTCCAAAGTTTCATCATTACCAGGATTTACCTTTGTTTGAGTACTAGCGCTAACAGGTTTAGCTTTAGATTTGCTTCTGAACAAACCAAACAACCCTTTCTTCTCACCAGATTTTACATTGGAGCTTGCAATTTTCTTACTATCAGTTTCTGTCTTTGGATTAACTAAACTTTTCGGAGTAGGCCCACTTGCCAGCTTTTTTGCAGCTCTTTGTGCAAAAGATAACTTCTTTTTATTCTCTTCAACATTCTTACCGGTAGCAACAGCAACTATAGGTTTTTTTTCTTTTTTTTCAACATTTGCTAACAAATCTGGGCCAGCTGCCGAGTCAGCGGGCTTCACCTCATCCACTGTTTCCGCTTCTTCAGTGACGGGTTCTTCTGCAACTTTAGGCCAAACTTCTTCACGTTCCACTTCAGGTTCTTCCTCAATTTCAGGTGGGATTTCAATCGATTTGTCATCAAGCTCAAATTTAGAATTAGATAGATCAGAATCATCAATATCAGCAGGAGCAACAACTTCTTTACGCAAATGTTCAGGGAATTCTGCATTTATCTCCTTTTCTTGTTCGTAGTGTTCCTGACTTAGTTGTTTTAATTGATCAACTTTTTCCTTGTTACTTTGATGTAGCTCCTCACGCTTAGATTCTAGTTCTTTTCTTTGAGTAGCAAATGATTCTAATTCATTTTGTTTTTGTTTACCTTCGTTATTGAGCAGTTCCTCAGCAGCTATAGCAGAAGAAGTTATTGCAGCTTCCTTTGCTGTAACATCTGACAGACCTTCTTCTAGTTCAGCAAGTCTTTGATTCATGGTTTCAATCTTAGATAAAGTATCTTCCAATTCGCTTTGACTAGCCTCTACCTTACTTTTAATGTCATTATAGATACCTTCCTTTTCAGTTCTAGTATCAGTTAATTCCTTAAGTTTGGTCTTTTCAGCCTCGAGCTCTTCTAGCAATGGAGCAATATCTTCATCTCTTTCTGCTTCCAACTCTGCAATTTCTTCTGCTCTTTCCTTATCATTTGCTTCTTTTGTTTCATTAAGGATCCTGAGCTTCTCTTCTCTTTCATTATCAATCTCAGCCTTTTTTGACTCTTCTTCTTCAGTTTGTTTTGTGAATTCTTCCTTTCTAGTGGTAAGTACACCTGCAAGGCTAAGCTTGAAATTCTCTAACTCCTCATCTAGAGCTCTTTTATCTTTTTCTAATTGTTCTCTTCTGGCTGCTGCCTTTTCAGCTCTTTCTCTTTCAAGAGCAAGTTGCTCTTGTCTTTTTTCTTCTTTGAATTCAGCTTCCCTTTGTTTGATCTTAGCAGGTAAAACTTTTCTTTCTTCATCATGTTTCTTCATCTCAACAATTCTAGTCTCCATATCTACAATTGCAGGTTGAACAAGAGCAGTAGCCATTGCTTCGATTTCGTTGTACTTCATTGTGAGACCACCACCGAGAGCAATTTTGCCTGGTCCTGGTTCAGAAAGCTTTCTCTTCTCTGCATTAGCTTGAGCAACCTTATATGCTTCTTCCATTGCCTTGACATTTGTGAGAGCATTCCTAGAAGCAATATCATTATTGATTCTCTGCAGATCTTTCTTTGCCTTTTCTGCAGCAACTGCATATATACTTGGTGTAACAAGAGAGTTATCATTAACAGTAGACTTGAAATCTTCCTTTGAAGCTTGAAGCTTGAGTGAAGCAGCTGCATATTCCGATGGATTGGCAACTAAACCTTTATCAGACGCAGTTGGAATTCCGTTTTTTCTAACAAAAGTCTTGTTCAACTCTTTCTTGGAAGCAGCAATTGCTCGAGAATGAATGTTTTGAATAAATACTGAGGTGTCCTTGTTTGAGTTAACAGCAATTGATGAAGTTTTCAAGCCAGCCCTTTGGTCTTGAGAAGGTGAAAATCTGTTCTCTATCTCTTCCTTTGCAGCCTTTGTAGCTGCATTAGTGATATTCCCAATGTTCATGGTTCTAGAAACTTCAGGACCAATATTAGATGTAGCGATACCAGACCTGGTATCTTTGGAGGTGGTAAGACTTTTCAAAGACTTGTTGTTTTTAATATCTGAAAATTGAGAAAGGGTGGCTTTTCCGGATCTAACATCATCGAACTCATAGATGTCTTGCAATTGAGATCTTGCAATTGTAGAAGATTTTTTCTTTAAAACAGCACTTGCAGCACCTGCAGCATCTGCTTCATTGAAAAATGAATGGACTGATTTATCATCCGCATTGAGCTCAGATTGTTGTTTGAAAGATTTAGCAGAAAGTGCAGCGTGTTCAGCTTCAGGTGCAATACTTTCTCTTGTCCAACGAACAATCTCTTCTGGTTTTGCAATTAGAGCAGCATGTGCTGCTTCTGCAGACAAATCCTTATGATAAGCATGAATAGACAAATCAGTATTAGCAGCTAAGATAGCAGCAGTATCAGATGCAGAAGGGTCCACACCTAAACTTACTTTGGCTGGATTGTTGTAGACTCCATACTTCAACTTAGCCCTGTAAATTGCTTCTGAACTTAACGGTTTCCCGTCAGTTTGATACACCGAATATTTGGATGTTTTGGAAGTCAACGAAGGAATTGATTCAGCATATGAGGAAGTTGTCATTGCACTGGAATTTTTTGATGAGATGTAATTGAATTGAAAATAATATTATAAAAATGGATAAAAAAATGACGACTTCTGGATCCAATTGAGTCTTTGTTGAGATGGGGTATAAAAACGCTATTAGTCAATTGAATTCAAGGGTGAGAAATTTTGATTGATTGCAATTGGTATAGTGATAATGAATGAAGGTCACAAAAAGAAGGGACCAAAGATGCAGGAACTGAGTTTTGGATAGCCAAAGAAACAATACCCAACCATCACCAGGTGCGGAAACCAAGTCCCAGTGATAACGCGGTCGTCCCGGCCCTAAACTTGAACAGCCCAGCCGGCATACAACTTGCTGCCTGTGCCGGCGTGACAGAAGCAGCACCGCCAGTGTCGCCAGCGTCGCCAGTTCAACTTGAGAGCGGAACAATGAAATTAGCCCAAAGCGTCTTGTTGCCCGATTGGGACAGGTTACCCAAAGCGGCAGTGGTCGATCGACGCGGCTGTTCAATGTGAAGACACTGAAAGGCTCAGTAATATTCTCAGCCAAAATGAGCCTCCAACTGTGCCGGAGAGTAAAAGAATAGCAAATGCGATTTGCACCCTACTTTGTATAGCATAGCAACAGAGTAAAAGTCGTAGTGCTGCTTTATATCTCTGATCTTCCCTCCCAAATGTGGTGGAATTAAGAAGAAAAGTGTTCTTGTAAGTGTGGGATCTGTGGAGCCAGTCTGAAAAAATAAGTTGCGTTAAATTTATAGGATCAAAGATACATAGCACTCAAACTATTTTCAGGAGATCCCTTTTTCGTTGGCTCAGCCTTTTAAAATAATGGGCATGCTCTCTGTTTTGCCCTTAGTGCTATATATATCCAAAGCTTTATTACCTAAAGTAAGTTTCTCAAGTGACTTAGCCAATAATAGTTTTTAGATCGTAGGCACCACAGATAATGGTGAAGATAATGATGTTTTCCAAAACAGAAGAAAAGATGACAACATCATATTTGGTTTCACCTAAGAAGTCTGTGGAGCAATCAAGAAATCGCTCCGCCCAAACTTCAAGAGCATCAACGATTGATACAGAGCTACTCACGCTATCTACACAACCATCAGCGTTTGTGAATTCACCATACGATCCCAGATTATTCAAAACTGTAGATCCAAGTTGTATCACAACAAAAAGAACAAGATCTCAACTGTCAATCAATGTTATTGAAAGTGTCCAAAAAGTGAGCATCTATAGCCATTCAACAATGCGGGGAATCGATTCTAGCTTTCTTATGGCGGAAGAGGACAATGATGTAAACTATGATATGTATACTACAGAAACTGCAATAAATCCACAGTTTTATGAAGAATACCTCCCAAATACTAATGGAGACGATTTTGATGCAAATATGAGTTTTGATTGCACAAGTTATGAACTAGATTCAAGTATCACCCCAAAATCGAAAGAGGAAACAATAAATCCTGTGTTTTTCCACCATACCCCATCCCCTAACAACAAAACGTCTATACGGGTAATAACAGCGTCAAATCGTATAACAAAGTTGAGAGACAAAAAATTGGTACAAGCTATACACAGAAGTCTTGATTTGACAACAAAAGATAGCACGGACAGAGAGTTCAAAACATTGAACAGCAACCATTCAACATCTTTGAAACGTAACTTTTTACTTTCTTCTCCACGAAAAGAAATCAATGAAACATTGAACAATGCAATAATGCAAAACGATTTGATGTTAAAAGGGTTTTCAAATAGTCCGCTTAGGCCATTCGACGGATACAATTCTTCAAAGCTTTCAAAGCATTATTTTTCTGAAAAAGTATATGATTATGAGGAAAATAATCCAAACAAGTTGAAAGCAAATATATACAGTTCAAGTGAAATTGATGAGAACTATGATAAAGAGAATATTGATATTGAAGAATATAAAAAATCTTTGAAAGATTTAGAGTTAGATATAGCAAGAGTGTACAAGAATGTAAACTACCTAGAGAACGAAAGCAAGGAGGGTTTGTTAGATGGATCAAATAAAACAAAGAGAAAAAATGTAGTGTCCAAAAATATTTCTAAAGATGATGATTCAGATGCCTCATACAATGATGGGGTAGTTAAAAAAGCTGAAAAAACAGCAAAGAGGGGAAGAAAACCAAAAGTAGCAAAAAAAGCGAAAGCAAGAAAACCATCTGCTTTACCTGAAACGGATATTGTTTTAAAATTATTTAGAGAGTCACTGAGGAAGAACAAAGATAACTTCAGTAAAGTGAAGATAAGTAATCCAGACCATCCGGTTTCAAAAATAGCAAAACTTAAAGTTCCACGAAATGCTCCTCAAATAATCAATGATGCCAGGAGTGCACCAATAAATGAACCTCCAAAGGAGGTCAACAAAAAGGAGCTGAGTCCACCAAGTTTTAGAGGCAAAGATGTTTTCAAATGTTCAGAATGTCCCAAAGAGTTTCGGCAGCGATCTCAATGGAAAAGACATGTTGATTGCATCCATTTGAAGATTGCAAAGTTTGTCTGCATAAAGTGCTCTAAAGCTTTCAAAAGATCTGATCATTTGAAAAACCACATACGCCGAATACATGCTACTGCTGAATGAGTACATGTAAAGAAATTGATAATGCTATGTTTAATCCACTGTGTAGATTTCTACTTATATTCAATTCAATGGCGTCACGTGCCAAGCGTCACGTGCGCTGCGGGTGGCAAAATATTTATGACGGAACCTATATAAAGAGCTGAGGGGGCCCTTTTTGACAGAGCAGTATCTTTTAGGTCATGTCTTGCGCCTTTCTTTCAAGTTATACACACCAACAACACCAAGGCTAACCGACGACAAATCAACACCCTTATACTAACATTTACTCTTTAATATAGTTCCAATCTCGTCCATTTGAGCAAACATGCATTTTAAAAGATTAGTATCAGATTTGAGAGATAGTTAATTCCATCGACCGAAGTATCAACGATAGTTTAGATAGAAATAGAGTCCATGTTACAATTAGTTTTCATATAAAGATTAAATAGTCCACTGTTTACACATTGTTTATCACTACGCGCACGTAATTAAATTCATCATGTACTCCAATTGTATTATCATTTTTTCATGTTTGTTTTTCTTCATTTTGGTATCATCTTTGAATTATCCTCATGAGTAAGTTGATAAGATCATCATTACCTTCAATTTTTTGATTTATTCACCTTTTGAAATAATACTATCCTTCATTATAGTGACAATGTTTTAATCAAATGTACAATTTACGATTATTTATTTACTAACTAGTCGCCTTTATCTTTTTTCTCAGTTTTTCAATTTTGTGCTTTTCAATTGTAGTAAAAATGAATTCGTTTCAGGTTTCCTCATCTGTGTATCAGCTAGTATAAGATACATGTTTGGTATGTATATATTTTTTTCAATCAGTTAGCCTAGGTGTTGTGAAGTGTGTGTCACCCTTTCAACTATATAACATTTTTTTGTCCCATTTATAAATCCATTTACAACAATATTTCTCAAAAATTATCAATTGAATTGATTATTATAAACTGGATGTTGAGATGTTTTTCAAAAGGTGAGTTAAAATACATTTTTGAATTTATTACTTATCCGTGTGGATTCTATTTTTTGCTGTTGATTCTGATACTGAAAAAACATTAGCTAATTAGTTTTTTAAATAAAGATAAACCTCATCTCTACTATGAAATCAACTGTAAATTTGTATTGTAATATTCGGGGGTAATGAAATAGCAAAAACGTCGATAGTCCTCTTCTTTCTGGGGGTGGATAATCAGCACCACAAATACGCACAATACTTTGTTTGACAGTAATACTCAACTACTAAAAACAAATTCTCTTATAGGTCTTCTAAACTATAAATGCAAGAATTTCTAAAAAGAAAAAGTCAATATGATTTTTCTTGGTTACATGTTACGATTGGACTATTAATTCTTCGAATTATTCAAGCAATAATTGTTTATTTTGCACCAGGACAATTTGATACATCATCTGAAATTTTATTCGATTTGTATAATTCAAAACCTAAATATAATAAAATTATTATAGAAATTTTGAATAAACTTGCAGCATGGGATTCAGCCTATTTTTTGAAACTTGTTATGAGTGGAATATGGTTTGAACATGAATGGGTTTTCTGTCCATTATGGTGGAGATTTATGCGTTACTTTAAATTGAAATTTAATTTAAATATTTATGACGTTTTAATTTCATTTATTATATTGAACAATATTATAAATTTATTAATTTGTCGTATAACTTATGAGTTATCTTATAAAGTTAGGAAAGATAAAAGATTTGCATATATTTCATCGATTTTAATTATTTTCCAACCATCAGGTATTTTCTCAACAGTTTCATATTCTGAACCAATTGTTCAATTATTATGTTATACAACAATTTATTTAACTTTTTCAAGAACTTCCAAAATTGGGAATAAATTAAATTATTTTATTTCAGGTTTAATCATATCAATTGCATTCACAATAAGATCAAATTCTTTACTTTATGGAATTATCTATATCTATGATTTATTATTTATGAATAATTTAATTGATAAATTGATGGCATTATTAACAGGCTCAACACTTGGTATTACATTAATTTATATGACATATTTACCATATGCTGAATATTGTCCTGAACGTGGAGAATGGTGTAATTCAATGACAAAATCTTTAGTTTCATATGCACAAAGTAAATATTGGGGTAATGGATTTTTGAAATATTTTGAAATAAAGAACATACCTTTATTTTTAATTGCATTACCACAATTATTACTTATTTTTTTATCTTTAAAAAAATTCTATTCATGGACATCAATTAGATCAATTTGGATTATTTCTGCAATTTATTTATTTATTCAATTTACAATGATGCATGTTCAAATTGTTAATAGAGTTTCTACATTTATACCTTTACATATATGGTATGTTGCTCACTTATTTGCAACAGATAATGTTGAAGGTAAATGGTGGCTTAGATGGTGGATTGTATGGATTTTATTACAAACTTCATTATTTGCAATGTTTCTACCACCTGCATAGGAGAAGAGAAATGAAAAAAAATTAGACACATACATCATACATACATACAAACAAATTCATATTTGTGTACCATAAGAAGTAGGCACGAGACCTATTTTACCATTTTTCTCTAGTTCAGTCCAACCACCATCATCAGGACTAATCAGATTTAAAATATCACCTTTATTTACAGTTAATTCATCATCACCTTGAGCTACATAATCATAAAGCATTTGAAATTTTGGTTGAGAATTATTAGATTTCTTAATTTTACGTGGAATAATTTTTGGTGGTGGTGGTTTAGAAATATGAATTTCAAGGTAAGAAGTTGGAACTAAACCTTGACCTGAAGAAGATTTAACTAAAGTCCAACCTGAATTTGAATCATCATTTTCTAAAATAACAACATTTTCACCTTTCGTAATTGAAGTTTCATCATCTCCTTGTGAAGTATAAGGATAAAGTACAGTTGCAGTTTGATTTGATGTAGATGATGGTATAGAATTTATTGGTGTATTGTAAGATTCTGCAAATTTATTTAATTTATCGAAAAGACGAGATTTAGTATTTGATGGTACGATTGAAATTTTTGGGATATTCGAAGATGTTGTAGTACTATTATCAGTTGAATGAGATTTCTTAAATAAACCGAATTTTGATTTTTTCTCAATTGGATTTGAATAAGACATATCGAAATCTTCAGTTACAGCTTGAATTGTTTCAATTTGAACTTCTGAAATAACCCGACGTGTATCATTATTTATAAATTTTTGTAAACAAGAAATTGATTTTAACAGTAAATCTTCGAACTTTTTATAATCATCAGGGGATTTGATTTCAACATTCTCGAAAATATCACCTAATATTTTCATACGATCTAATTGTAATTCTTCAACAATTTGTTTTTCATCATTACAAATTGATTGTAATGATTCATAATTTGCAGATGCAGTATTTAATAAGATTTTTAAAGGTTCAATAGTATTTAAATTGATAACCATATGATCATCATCATGCCATATAGGTGAAGGTATATAATTAAAGTCTACGGGTTCAATCCAATTTTGAGTATTATGTTTCATAAACATCATTGTATCAAGATGAGGTAGATTTTGTTTAACAACATTATCGATTGAATTAAAAGACTCAATCAATTTATTCAAAGATTCTCTCTCCAGAATGGAAGTTGATAACCAGATACTATTCAATTTTGACACTTTAGTTTGATTTAAATCTTGTAAACCATCTAATAATTCAGGTATATCTTGATAATAAAATTTATCTTTCAAACGATTAGCAACTGAAATTGATATAAGATAATCGTTTTTGGCAATATTCATTTCATTTTCTCTCTTTTTCAGTTTTTCTTGAGATTTCTCAGAATTTGATTTCAAAGTTTTAGATCTTTGAGATTCCATTGCTTCACAAGCTGAATCATAAGCTTTCTTTTTAACTTGAATTTCATTATAGTTGGAATCTCTAGTATGAACCAAATCTTCATTAAACGCCTTCCAGCGGTCGTTTATATTTGAGTATTTTGTATGTAATTTATTTATACTTGAAGCTACATTGATTTCCAACGAATTTGCAAAAGTTCTACGTTCTTTTGCGATTTTTTCAGTTTGAATTAAAGTTTCCTTCCATGCTACAACTGAAGCAGAATCAAGTGAACCAGGTGTAATTGCCGGATTTGGACCAACAGCTAAAATTGAAGCCTGCTTCGCTGTTTTAGACAAATGATCAGAAGCTAGTTTGGATAGCTTTTCAGCATATTCTCTCTCTATACTTGCCTTCTCTCTGTAGAATTGCTCAATGTCGGTCAAGAAGGAGAGATTGGCATCCACCCAAGCATGAGAAGCCTTGAAAGCATCCGGAAGAGCAGATCCAAGGGAAGGAATTGTCATTATTGAGGCTTTGTGTGGAATTTGTGAACTTGTGTGCTTGTATACTTACAGTGTGTGTAATGTATACATCTAGCTACTCGCAGATATTGTGATTGGCCGAAAGAGGTTAATGCTAGCCGATGCACAGCCTGGAAAAAAAACTTGCAACGGTGAACTCACATGAAATTCTCTAGCTAGATGCCTACTATTTACTGCTCGTAAAGGTGATACAGGTGCCACTTTGCGCAATGAAAGACCGATACCCGTTTGACCAGTTACCGACGCTGGCACTGCACCAGCAGGAGGTTGTGTCGTGTGTGCGGGCGCTGCTCGCCGACAAAGTGCAGTTCATGCGGCATGTTGCAACGCCCGACAAACCGCTACTGTACGCAATCCTGCAAGCCAACGGCATACCGCCAGAACAGTACGACACACTCTTCACGAGCAAGGAGAGAGACGCCAGCGAGCGGTGGAAACCTGTTGCGGCGCTGCTGGCGGCAGAGCGTCCACTCGAGAGCCTGATGGCGTGCCACGAGGACGACCTGCACGGGAAAGACGCGTGGGGGGACTGGGCACTGTACCTGATCGAGCGGCTCCAGCACGCCCAGAACGTCCTTGATGCAGCAGACGACGGAGAAGCAGAGACAGAAAGAAATGGCGTTGACGACAAGAATGAGAGAGAGCAAAAGAGAGCGGTCGAGGTCGACGAGGAGGACGAGGTGGAGGAAGAGAGAGCCCCATGCTGAGCCCCGCTCTGAGCTGAGCCCCGCACTGCTTCCATGCTGAGCCCCGCGATCCACCCCGCACGCTGAGCCCTGCGCGCGGAGCCCCCCGCGCCGCAACGTTTTTTTTTTCGCCTCTGTTGTCTCGCCCCGGTTTGTTTCGCCTCGCTTTGCTTCCGTCACCGGTCCTGATCGTGGAATGCGGAGACCAGCTGAAGACGCTGCTGCTGCTGTTGGCTACTCCTGTTGGTTACTCGTCACTGGCACCAGCACAATCAAACAAAAGCACCAGCACCACCGCCACACATGTCTGCTGCCGGATCCTCTGCGTTTGCTCGTTTCATGGCCTCCGAGACCGGGCCAAAAACCGTCCATTTCTGGGCCCCAGTGATGAAGTGGGCGCTCGTTCTAGCCGGTGTAAACGAAATGACAAGACCTGTAGACAAGGTTTCGCCAACCCAGCAGTTGTCTCTTTTCGCAACCGGTGCTATCTGGACGAGATGGTCGCTCATCATCAAGCCAAAGAACTACCTACTCGCTTCTGTGAACTTCTTCCTCGGTGCTGTATCACTTGCTCAATTGGTGAGAATCTCAAACTGGAGAATAAACGGCCTCCACGAGTCTCCTTCCGACTGCGCCAAGTACATTGTCGGTGCTAAGAACAAGTGAGTAACAGAACTAACAAACCGGCATCCCTCTATTATACATAGTTATTTTACATAAAATTCAATCTTACATATATATATCATAAGTATATTATTCCTACATAACGTTCTCTTGTTTGATAATATCCCCAAGCTCAGCTATGATGTCCTTCCCTTTAGGATTGAATCTCTTCAATCGCGTCAATAGATCCATTTCTTCCTCTTCATCTTCCTCGTTTGCATCTTCCCCTGTATCTTTATTTGTATCGTTACTAGCCATCTCTTCGTCACCATCTTCATCACGTCTCCTTTTCCGGATCTCACTACCTTCATCCTCACTTTCTCCTTTATATTCTCCATCTCCAACAACTCTGTTACCATCGCCTACATCTTCATCTTCATCTTCATCATTGTCGTCGTCATCGTCTTCATTTTCGTCATCGTCGTCATCGTCGACATCACCTTCTTCTTTGGCACCTTTCTCTCTCGATCTCGTCATCAACTCCCTCACCTTATCCTCATTAATACCAACCCCTTCTCGTACACACATCAACTTATACTTGATAATATTTTTAACTCGTTCCAATGTCACATGATCTATCCATCCGGTCTCGATATTACATTCAACAATCTTCATTCCTTTCAAAACTTTCTTAACATCTTCATCTAAAATATCTCCAATTTGGAAACTTAATGAATCACTTACGTTCTTACCATCAAAGAATAACTGTCTAGGTAATTTCCCAATTCCAAGTTTCCTCAATTCACTATTTGGATTACTAAACTCATCAATATATTCATGTAAACTAGGTGGTATTATATAAACTTCATCAATTTCTTCCTTCTTACCCTTTAATTTATTACCACCTCTAAATGCTTCAATTTGACTCTTGTATGCTTCCTTATCTTTACGTGGATCATATCCGAGTCTAATATTCGAATGTCTCCAAGGACCTTTCTTGAAAGTGTATGAAACAAATGGTAATGCAAATCTTATTTGCATACGTAATCTTTCAGGTATCAACCATTGAAGTTGTTTCCTTATCCAAATCGGTTTAATTTCAAATAATTTCTTGACAATTTCAATACATTCTAGTAAATGATTACTAACACTATCTTTTATTATCTTTTCTGAAATTTTGGCTTCTTTCATTTTCTCAATATCATCTTTTGCCTTCTTCAATTCATTCTCTAATCTTGGATCAAAACTAGTAGGTGTTTTCTCATCCCATTCAATTTGAAGTGAATATAATTTAATACCTTTACTTAACCAATGCCCTTGTTCATCTAATAATAAATTACCATAAAACTTATAATTATATGGTAAATCTGCTCTTGCATACCTAATTAATCCTGCAAAATCAAGATCTTCACCTTTAGTGAAACCTTGAATTTCATGTAATCTATTATTAATCTCTTTAGAAAATTCTTTAATACCTTCATAATTACCATTCCTTAAATTATTAAATTTCTCATTATATTCACCACGATTGATTTTCTGGAAATCTGCTAATTCTCTAAATTTATAGTTTTGCTTTACAATACCAACAGTTTCAATACTCCATTTCTTACCTTCTTCAATACATTTGATTATACCTTCTCTAACACCTTTATTACCATAATTTTTAGGTAATTTGATTTTAACAAGTATATTCCCATTTTTAACCATTTGTGACCTTAATGGATGTGACATTGGATCATCCCTTAATCTTAACTCTAATTTCATTTCAGGATCTATAAAACATTTACCAATCTTATCACTACCACCTTCAATCATATCAATTGCACGTTCAACATTCTTAACACGTAATGGATATTCAATTGATATCAAACTAGGTACATCCAAATCTAAATTCCCCATTCTTGTTATACCAAAATACCTAGCACAGTAATAGTACCCGCATCAATGCATGTTTCATGAAAACAAACTTCTGTATCCATACATAATCTATTCTTCTTAATCCCGCGCTTTGCAACTTGCTTCAATATATTTTTTTTCTCCGATTTCTTGGCTCATAAGATAGAAACCACACGACCACAGTTCATATCATATACACATACAATCAAAATCTGACAACAACAATGATACGTAGATCAAATCGATCAACAAAGGGTCAACATTCTTCACACATTTTACAACCTGAATATACACCAATTCCAGGTGAAACAGTTAGATGTTTAGTATGTGGTACAACCGATTCAGAATATAATGAAGATGAAGATGAACGTGAAATGATTGAATGTGAAAGTTGTAAAACTTGGCAACATATTGAATGTATGTTTGGATTAAATTTTAACGGTCAAATACCTGATAAATATCAATGTGATGTTTGTGATCCTGAATTTTGGTCTGATTTACATAGAAGGAAAAAATTGAGTTATAGAATGTACCTTGAACGTTTCCAAAATGATTTTGATCCAACTGTGGATGATCATAATAACAGTGATGTTGATGTTGTAGAGACAGGTTTGGAAGAAGATGATCACGATGATACGCTGATTGAAGCTGCTGAATTTAGAGATAATAAACGACAAAAATTGGTGAAAGATACTACTACACAGAAAAAGAGTAACGTAAATTCAAATCAGAAGAAGAATAGTAAAAGCAAAAATAATAGTATATCATCAGTTTCCAAACAATCTAACAATGCCAAACCAGCTGAAAGTCAACCTAAAATTGATAATAAAATGGATATAATGAGGAATAACATTCGTAAGAGTTTTGAAAATAAGTTGAAAGTACTATTACCTGAAGAAAAGAGGAATTTAGCTTCTGAATGGTCAAATATTTTAGAATCTGGTTGTTTCGCAAACGCTTCCGATTATAAGGAACACGCTCGTAGACTTTTAATTAATTTAAGTACATCTAAATTAGTTCAACGTGTTTTAGATGGAGAATTTACAATTGATCAATTATCAAAGTTAAGTAGTGATGAAATGCGAACGAAAGAACAGAAAGAGAAAGATGAAGAAACTAAACGTAAAGCTCTCGATCAAGTTGTTTTAAAGCAAGAAGAAGAAGGTTTAGTAAAGACACGATTAACACATCGCGGAGTGGAAATTATCGGTGAAGAAGAATTTAGGTTTAATGTTGAAGATAAGAGAGCTGAAGAAGTAGATAAATTGAGAGATGAAAAGGGGGAAGATGCTGGATTATACGGTGAATATGAAAGTGGGATTGAACAGGGTGAAAACGAGTACGAAAATTATGAAAATAGGAATACCGACGACAGAAATGATGACTTTTTGTTGGATGATAATGAAGATTTTGATAATATTTTAATGGATAGGAAACGTGATAGTTTAGATAAAGTTGATGATCATGGAAATGATGATGATAATAATAATATTAATAAAAATAATAATAATGATGAAGACGGTAATACTAATAATAATAATAATGATGTTGATAATAATTATAATAATGAAAATGTTGATGGTGCAGGTGTAACATATGAGCAGGAACTAACGACAGTTGCAAAATCCGGTAAGGAGGAAAAGGAAGTCTATAGTAAAGATATCATAATCGATACATTAGATCGTAAATTTCCATGTCAAATTAATTTTATTTCCTCTACATCTTCGAGTAATAAACGAAGGAAGCAAATTTTACAGGATTTAGGTGATGGAATGATGACAAAAGGTAGAATTAATACAGTATCAGTTGATTCATACCTTGACAAAGTTACAATTTCACGTGACATTTACATTTACCAACTTACAGGACAAGATATTGGAATTATTTGGAGCGGATATTACAGTATTAGTAGATACGGAGTTTTGAATGCTCCAGGTGATTACGTTAAAGATTGTTATCTTGTATGTTTGAGTAAGGAGAAAGTTATTGATGGCGAAGAAGGTTTAACTCTTTTCAGTAAATTCGATAAAGGTGATATCTTAACACATTTAGAGAATGTCGAAGATGATAAGTTAGTTTATGTTGTATACGTAGTGAAGAAATAGTAATAAATTGTGTAATATTAATATTTTCTCTATAATATGAGTTTTGTAATTGTTTTGAGTATTTTTTTTAAATTTATTTTGTTTCAAAATGATTTCTCTTTTGTTAATTAAAAATTATACAGCTAAAGATAAACTTATGGAATTTAAGCCTTTGCTAAAGCCTTCTTGACAGCAAAGTTTCTTTGTTTCTTTAAGACTAAAACTTGGAATCTTTCGAAATCAGTTAATTGAGCTCTTCTTTGTCTTTGAGCAATCTTCTTTGCCCAGCTAGTCTTTTCCCATTTTGCGTCAATTTCAGATGCTGCCCATTTCTTGGAAACAACACCGGTCTTTGCACCTCTTGGTAAAGATTCTAAGACTAATGGAGTAAGGACAACTTTTGCTAAAGAGATAGCTTGTCTTTCGATCTTTGGACCATCGATAAGGACTCTCTTTTGATCAATGATTTCAACAATAGTTGCTAAAGTGTTTTGAACAAGAACAACTCTACCGACTTGAACTAATCTCCAGTTGGTTGAAACGACAGTAGTTTGTGCAGACATTTTTGGTTGTTGAAGATGCAGATTCGAAAATATTGTTAGTTTCTTGACCAGTTTCAACACTATAATACGATGAAAATTCGATATACTAAGACAGTGCCAGTAGGGGAGTCTGCGAGTGAGAATCCGCGTCTCTCAGTGGGGGGCCCTGCCGAAAGCGGAAGGCGCCAGGGGGCGGTCTTTCACCGACTGAGCCGCGAATTGTCTTTTTCGCGTCCCAGACCAGGGGGTTCGTGACTGCGAGTTTGCCACCCCCCAGAACAAGAAGAAGAAGAACTAGCCCTTGCCACATGCACGTGATAAAAATTATTTCAATATTCTTTTTCATGTACGAGGTTGCTTTTAATTCAAAACGCATCAAATCCTCATTTTAAGAACTCTCAAGTCTTCTCGTTTATAAACTTCTGTGCACTTCTCTGCTCACGCGAAGTTCAATCGACATTGGAAAAGCTGTAGCTGCAATTTGCTACAGCAGATCCTAAACTATTGTTACACAAATTTCGGAGACGGACAAAAAGGAGCTACGGCTTTTCTCTCCTGAACACTACCTGATGAGGATATATGCGTTATCGTATCGAGCTGCAGCGGCTTGGGACATGCCAGTCCCTCCAAGGCGGCTGCAGTGACTGAGAACAACTAACACCTTCTGATAGTGTCTGTTTGTAAACGTAGAATGGTTACTGTTACTGTCAATCTGCCGTGTAAGAAGCGTGTGCTGGAGTAGAAACGGGAAACAGGAGGGAAACCAGATCAAGAAACCCTTACCGTTCGTCTGGGCTTTCTCGCGCTGAGCCGCCGGTCTATTTGTTTCGCGGTGCTGTGCTCTATAAAAGCGATGCCTGCTGCCCCGTGCTCCTGCTCCTGTGCTACTCCTCGTATGTTTAGCCTGCCTTTTCCCGTCAAACATGCTAACTGCTGCACGCAGCAACGCAGCCACTGCTGCTGCTACTGCTGTTTCTACAGCTTCAGCAAGGACACCGACACGGTAACGGGTTACCTGTGGCTGTCCGCCCTGCTCTCCCCGGGCTCCCCGTGATGACCGATAATTTGCGTTCGAGCCCCGCGCGCTGGAGACTCGCCGGTCTCCGCGACGGCGCGCGTGTGCACTGAGACCACTTTCGTACTGAGGGAAGCCTGTGAGTGACAAGAGATCTACGTAGTCAGCCAGTAACTGCTGGTGTCACTGTAGTTGTAACTGTCCGTACTGCCCAGCAATGGAGAATGAAAACGATCAGCGGTTCAACGAGTTGGCAAACAAAGTTTCCGCCTTCCGTTCAATCGCCAGCGATGTCAACAACTACGCACAGAGAGACAACAACCAGCTAGATGCGCTCCAGCACAGATTCGACGCTCTCAGTGAAAGTTTACGTTCAACGAGTCTCAAACTCACTCATGTTATCAAGTCCAATCCAAAAATTACAAAATTAGTTGCCGTGGGGATCCTAATTTTCCTGATAATTTACTACTCCGTTCGTTTACTGTGAGGATTTCAATCAGCCTTAATCATCCATTTTATATTCTCTAATCTGTGTAGTGTTTAATTACAAAAATAGTACTGTTTCCATTATATACGATTAAAAGCTTTCAATTGTTAACAACATCTTTACCTAGTTTGTAGTTACCGATAGATCTACCCCATTGAATTCTTGATCTAGAAACAGGCATTAATCTACGCAAATGTTTAAACCTCTCTTCGTTCAACTGTTTCACTTTATTCAAAATCTCTACTTCTGTATTCAACTCCACTTCCTCTATAGAATCGAAAAGTTGATCAATACTGATATCAATCACTGATTTCTCGGATTCGTTATTTAAAACAACGTTACCATCTTCATAATAGTGGATTTTCACACGAATATCACAATCCATTTTATTTCCACAAATCTTATAAACTCCAATCCATCTACCATTGTAAAAATTACTATCATTAAGCTTCTCACCAACAAGAACAATCGTAAACTCATGATCATCTTTATCTCCACCTTCCATAATAACACCACACCCATTTACATAGAACTTATCAACATAATCATTCAATTGTTTCTGTAAGTTTTTCAATCTATCATCACTATTTTCAACTTCTTCAATATCAATAACTTTATCATTGATAAAATCATACCCAAATTTAATACCATCACCTTTAAATTTAATACCATCAACATTCCATCCACTTACAATCAATTTAGAATCTTCATTGTAAACAATCTTAGCGTCATCATTTGTATATTTATCACGAATTACACGTTCAATTAATTTAATCCCATTCTTACCTTTACTATCATCACCTTCAATAATAGTCTCAATTTTCTCAATTAATTCAGAATCATTCCCAGGTAATGATGTTTCCACCAATTGGCGTACAATTTGTTCAATATCGCTCATTTGTATTAATGAAAGGGGGGTGTAGATCGTATTTCACGGGGAGAAATAGTTTTAATACTAACAATATCGGACACTCAATCTCACATCAAGGAAGATTCATTCAACCAACAATCACATTATCCCGCGAGACACGTGACGTTGCCTTCATTTACATCATAATAATACTATTTATAAGCTCTATAGAAAACCGGTACAAGTCGAAATATTCTTCTTTTCACTATATTAACGATCCCAATTCTCATTTATATATGGCATCAGTCCAGAAGGTGTAACAATCCATTCTTGTAATGCTCTTTTCCAATGATGAACATATTGTTCTCCAACTTTTACAATATGAGTTTTAACTTCCATTGAAGCAAAATGACGTTCAACATCCCTTTTCGATTGTGGTTCATATTTGGGATCAAAATCTAATACGATATATCGACCAATCCACCTTTCATTATCAGTTAAAGGTGGTATACACCTTAAAGAATCTCTTAAAATTTTCCTTTGTTGTGGAAATGTATGCTTTGTATAACTTCTTGAAGGTTTAGCAATATATTCAGTATATGAACGAAGTTGATAATCTTCAGGTTCAAGAGAACCAATATATGTTGAAGATTCTCTTTTAAATTTCATTGATAAATTCAAATCAGGTTCATCATCACTTATATCTACAATATCTTCAGGTCCTTCAACTGGAGTTTCAATTTCAAATTCCTCTTCATCGTCACTTTCTTCACCATTATCATTATCATTATCATCATCATCATCATCAACTCTTTCAACTTCAAATCCATCTTCATCCAGTTCAATCTCTTCAATATGCTCCGGTTCATCAGGTTGATGAATTTCTTCAAACAAATCAGCAGCTTTCGGTGGATTCTCATCATATCCAGCTGATACCGATGAGGCAATCATTGTCTCAATACTATCAACGTTCCTTCTATTAGTACCAAAAAGTTTCATCTTCAAACTCGAGAAACCATTCAAATGTTTCCCTCGCTTATCATACTTTGAATGAGAACTAGCAGTTGATTTAGTCGTTGATATATGGGAAGGCGCACCAAGTCCAAGACCCATTGCTACATTGCGAGCCAATGTATGTACATTGGTACCTCTCCTCTCAATTCTGCGTCTCCTCCTAGGAACTGTCCTATAAGTTGGCATTTCCCTCCTATTAATATCGAGAGCATTATCGATTCCTAGAGTCAACGCATTAAACCATTCAATCATCCCTTCAGTATTCTCAAATTCCATCAAAAATTGCTCACTCTCCAAACGACACCTCAACACTTTGCTTTTCTTCTTATAATCAATTGCCAATCCGATTCTACCATATTGTAAACTGTAAGACCTTACAACATTGATAGGTTCCATAGCTTTCAACGATTTGAAATATCTTAAAGCTCTCAAATCGCTCTTCGTAGTCATCACACTTCTAAAGTTGTCCTCATTATATTCTGCTTCTTCATCTTTAGAGAAGGCTGACGGACACTTAACTCCGTGTAAACTCCGCAAATAGATATGATGGAAATGGTAAGGATGTAGCAAAGAATGCGAATTGGAACTGCTGAACGAACTGCCCACCTGCAGTTTCTTGTCGATATGGGTACCTATATCTTTCGGGCACTCGTACAAATTGAGCTGAGTGTTATTCAACTCGAATATGTACGGTTTCCACTGCCGCTGCTGCGCCAACTCCAAGGGTGAGGTCCACTCCATCTTCCGGAGCAGCACCCCGGTCTTGTAGCTTGTCGGGGTGTACTGCGGTAGCTCCTCGTGGAGCGGAACAAGCGTGTCATAGGACGGCCTCTTGATCCGGGGTAACGTCGACTCGTAGCTCGGGGGTTCCACGGGGTACGGCTCCACAATCTCGAGGAAAGTAGGAGTGGCTTCTGCTTCTGCCTCTGCTTCTGCCTTTGCTTCTGCCTTTGCTTTTGCCTTTGCCATTGCTGCCACCGTGTCTCTGTCCTGTGCTGGCGCTGGTACCGTCCTGGCGCCAGAAAACCCTCTGGCACCGCAGCTGTCGCAGCAGCTGCCCCTGCGTCAGCTGCCCCCGTCCGGCTCTTGTTCTCCACAAACGCAGGAAGGGAAACACGCGCTCGGATCTCCCGAGATCGCTCCGCGCGGGGCAGCGCAGCACAGCAGCACAGCCGTGCTCGGGGCTTGGCGACACGGGTGTCGTCCCGGATGCGTGTCTGGCTCTCTGCAAGACGACGTGTTGTGTTTGTGTTGCTGCTGGCTCTTCCCATGCTCTGCACAGGCCACCGCTCGGAGCTCAGCATCGCCAGGAAATGCAGAGTCCCCGCAAGACCAAGTTCGACCGCCTGCCGCTCGCAGAATCGACACCGCTCTCAAGGAGTATGCTCTCGCAGCAGAGCTACAACTCCAACTCCAACTCTAACTCCGCAATCGACGACCAAGACAATGTCTCTGTCGACTCATCAAACTTATACATCCCACGCAACAGGGACCCTGTCCAATCACAGAAGGTCCCCCTCTCCAGGATGCTCATGTACTATATACCGTGCTATGCATGGATGTCCGAGTACAAATTTTCGTATTTGCTGCACGATATCGTTGCAGGTGTCTCGCTTGCGTCATACCAGATACCGCTTTCAATGTCATTCGCAACAGCATTGGCGCATGTCCCTACTTCCTCCGGTTTACTAGGCCTTTCCATAGGGCCAATAATGTATATGTTGATGGGCACGGTACCGCAGATGATCATTGGACCTGAAGCCGCGGTATCGATGATCATCGGACAAGTCATTGAAAGATCCGCTAAACACTACCCGAATGCTGATCCAGTCGATATATTGAGTATCCTTTGCTTTCTATCAGGCTCAATTTTGCTCCTCTTTGGAATCTTAAGATTTGGTTTCCTAGATAATGTGCTCTGCGGTACTCTATTGAGAGGATTTATAACTGCGATCGGTCTTTCCATGATATTAAACTCTATTATCGCAATGCTCGGTTTAAATGATGTAATGAAATCATTACCAACAGACGTTCACGTTCATTCAGCTTACGACAAATTCATCTTTCTCATCGAATATGCTTCACAATACCATAGATTTACTGCAATAATTAGTTTAATCTCTTTCACTTTACTTTACCTTCTTACAATGATGAAGAAAAAATTGGTCCAAAGAAGATTCAAATCAGTATCTTTTTTCCCTGAAATTCTCTTCACAATTGTCCTATTCACTTGTTTCTCTTATTTATTTGACTTCAAATCTAATGGTATAGAAATTATAGGGAATGTGAAACTTGATCATATTGAAATGAGGAACCCATTCAGTAAGGAAAACAGAGAAATGTGGGATGACTTATTCCCTGTTTCCTTTGTTATCGCTATATTGGGTTTTTTTGAAACTTCAACTGCTGCTAAATCTCTTAGTTCTAATATGGAAGTCCCAGTATCTTCAAATAGAGAATTGGTATCTCTCGGTATTGCAGGTACAACTGTTTCCTTCTTTGGTGCACTACCTTCATTTGGAGGTTATGCTAGATCTAAATTGAATGCAATGATTGGGGCTAAATCTCCTCTTTCAGGCGCAGTAATGGGACTTACAACTTTAATTATAACTTTTAGTTTACTTAATTGTGTCTATTATTTACCATTATGCGTTCTAAATTCAGTTATTGCAATGGTGGGATATAAAATGGTACAAGAAACTCCAAAAGAATTGAGATTTCATTTAAGAACTAAAGGTTGGAATGAAATAATAACTTTCTTAGTCACACTTACTGCTTCACTTTACTATTCAATTGAAATAGGTGTTTCAATGGGCTGTTTCTATTCATTAATGAGGGTCTTAAAACATTCAACTCAATCAAGAATTCAAATTTTAACAAGAGTTGCAGGTACAGATACTTTTGTAAATCCTGAATGTGATGATGCTTTACCTTCAAGTTTTCTAAGATTCCCTAAAAAACTAATAGTTAAAGGTTACAATGAATTTAGGAGGCAATCGTTGATTGAAAGTTCAAGTATACCCAAAGATCTATCACATTCAAATATAATTGCAAATAATAACAATCTTGAAAATAAAGTAATCGAATCATCGTCACCATTATCATCATCAGCAGCAACAACAGCAGCAACAGCAGCATTGCCACTTTATGAGGATAGAGAAGGTTGTTTGATTGTTAAAATTGCTGAACCTTTAACGTTTTTCAACGCAAATGATTTAAAAAGTAGATTAAAGAGAATCGAGTTATATGGATCGATCCATGAACATCCAGGATCAGAAAGAAAAGGTAAGAAACTTCGTCATGTTGTTTTCGATTTACATGGTATGACTTCGATTGATTCTTCTGCAACTCAGATTTTATATGGAATCGTTGAAACTTATCAAAAAAGAGGTGTTAATGTATTTTTCACTAGAATTGCAAACAATTTACAACCTTTAAGAAGATTCAGAGATTCAGGTATAGAAAAATTACTCGAAATTACAGATGGTTGTGAATTTGATATCCGTCAAATTGCACCCCCATATTATGATGAAATACTTGATGCCTTAAAAGCAATAGATAAAATTGATACCACTTGTGATTGGGAGACAAGATCAATTTTCTCAGCTTTTGATTTGTAGGCGAAAATATTGTAAAATCAATATTTTCCATTTAAAGACGGAAATATTATTCTTAAATTCATGTTACTGCTTTATACTTTCTTCTTCTTAGCAATGTGTTCGCTATCATCATCCACATCATTTTTTTCTTCTACATCTTCAGTATCATCTTCATCACTTATGTCCAACTCTTCTCCACTTTCTGCAGCATCATCTGCATCTTCATCATCTTCGTTCAATCCAGGAGCAGCTAAGACATAATAATCTAAAGCTGCCGGGAAAATATCTTCAGCTATTAAAGTTGCTAATTCTTCACCATTTCTAAACTCTTTACCAGGTTTCAATCCTGTCCACTGCCAAAATGAAAAAAATGAACGCATTCCTTGCCTATACTTCTTCTTCTCTTCACTATTTAATACCCTACCTTCTTTCTTTGCTATATTTTTTATAGAGTTTGGATCAATTTTTTGCAATCCTTCAGGCCAAATAAAGTCTACAGGTGTTGACTCTAGCTGACCAACTCCATTATCAGGATCAATTTTCCATATAAATTTTTTACTCACTTTTTGCTCTTCAATATTATTATCTGAGTTTTCACCTTTCTTAAATTTCATAGTTATAGTAAAACCTTTAATTGGTAATTCATCTTCATCTTCAGTTTCATTCCAAAAATCAACATGTAAATCCTCAATCAAATCCATATATTTCATATCTTCAACAGTCACATATTCTTGGAAATCTTCATGCTGTGCAAGTACAACATACCAAAAATTTGGAATTTGTTTCAAATAACGTCTACGTTTCTCATAAATTGGTGCAAATATTTCGTTCTTGAACTTTTCAACTTGTGAATCAGCTTTTGAAATATCTTTCTCAATTTCTTGTAATCTAACAAATGATTCCTCAACAGTTTTATCTACAGGTGGTTCCGCTTTAGGTGTCATCTTTGTGAAATTGCTATTACTAAACCTCTTCTATTACAAATTGCCGACCCAGATCAAAGTGAAATCTATAAAATAAATAGTCATTATAAAGTTCATTCTGTCACGTGACCATATTTCACTTAGTTCATCTACATTAACTATAATAGATTTTAAATAGAACTATCGATGCTTATTCTTCATCATCAGTGAGAATATATTCAGCTAAAATCTCTTCTCTAGAAGGGCGTTTTATCCATTGAAAATCTTTGATATCAGAAACACCTAAAGTAACCATACACCCATAACATAATTTAGTTTCTTCACCTTTAACTTTCACAACTTCTTTACTCTCATTGGCAATGGAATCCATATATTTCTTCAAATTTGCTTCTTCCTCTTCATTTTGTGGTGGTACACAACCGGGCACAGTAATTTGTTCAAGCCATTCCTTTGGATCATAATATATTGGATTTTTACACATCTCACAATATGAAGTTGGTTTAATATTTGAATTTGTTAACTTTGCTCCGATTTTAACAACTGTTGATACAACTTCAGGGTATTCGTTTTCAAGTGTCAAAAAGTATTCAGTTACCATATCACGAACTGTCTTATTTTTAGTAGATACATCGGAAATTGATTTTTCCATATTCAATATGGGGGAAAGTTTATTGAGTTTTCTAACTTCAACATATTTTGTGATTTCCGAAAATAAGATATCTCGCAGTGGATGAATGATTTCAAACTTTCCGATGTATTCGTTTTGTAATTTTAATGGGATTTCGGATCCCCGTCCAGCTATTGTATCAGCTAGAATTTCAACAGCTAATTGTGTCATTGAGTGTGATTTGATGACAATCGAACATTGATTTTTCTGAGCTTCAGCTATTATCATATCATTGTGAATAATATTTGATATATCTTCTCTTGTTGAAATATCACTGATTTGTGATAATAATTCTTTGTAGTTGTTTATTTTATTAGATTTGACATCACTAGTAAAGGTTTGAAAATGTTTCAGGTCAAGATTCAAAGTTTCAAATGTATTATTCTGAATAAAACTGTCTATATCAAGATCTAGAAAAGTTATTCCAAGCTTTTCAATTTCTTCAATATTATAAAAATTGGTAATTTGGGGTAATTCAACTTGATACCCTTCTTTACAATCGTTAACTAAAGCAACGACTAAATCGAATCCACGAATTGCTTTAGTACTTTGACTTAACTGTTCTTCTAACATTGAAACTAAAATATCAAATAAAGCATAAGATTCATGGTTATTCCGGAAATCAAATAAAACACGAGTCCTTTTTTGATCTGGATTGAATTTAACCTTGAATTTTTCATCCTGCATTTGCTTTCTTTGTTTACCTCTAATAAATCTGATAAAACAATTATCACAGAAAGTATCATTTCTTGAAATTATAGTTGTAGTTACTTTCTTGCATCTTTTGCAAGTATCACCAATTTCAACCATCGTGAATATTTTTATTGGGTGGTTATCTGCTAAACTTTTATCGTTATGATAAATCTTTGAAAAAAATAAATTTTAGTGTTAATGACTTTAGATGATCAGCAGCACAGCCAAGAAACAGATTAGCCTTTCAACTTTTAAGCTAGAACATCATGTAAGTATCAAAATATCTTTGAACTCAAGTGTAAAGATTCGAAATTTACTCAACATAAATGACATCAAGCAACGATAGTTCTAATTCTGGTTTATCACCTTTGATCAAAGCGGAAGATGTACAGTACTTAGATAATAAAACGATAAGAAAGCTTGAAGCAAATGATTTACCAACTGAATTTGTTAAAAAGAAAGATGATAAGATTGAAGAAGTTAGATTCTACCCTGATAAACCAACACAACGCCTTCACAAAGATAGATTCATTATAAAGGAACCATCACGATACTATGATCCATGCGCAGAATCATCAAGAATGGCGATTAGATGTATGGAAAACCATGATGAAGATTACAAAGATGTTTGTGCCGAATATTTCCAAGCATACAGAGAATGTAAAAAGGAATGGATGGAACAAAGAAGAAAAGATAATAGGAATGGTGGTATGTGGTGAAGATTAAGATTTATTCAGTATACTTGTCAATAAAATAACAGATGAATACTTTTTATTACTTATCCTTTATAAACCTACCTAAACGAACTAATATTTGAAATAATCAAAATAAAATGAAACTGCACTACATTTGAAAAAAAAAGAGGAATTCTGATTACAATGTTATTCTAAATTGAGAGCTAAACTTGTACTTTCGAATTCATTTTTACCTGGTTTGGACCAACCGGGATTCATTGTAATTACTTTTGATAAATCAACATGAAGATTTTTTGTTTCCTCCATAAATGAATGTAATTTTTCACGAGTTTCATCATTCAAATGAACATCTATAAATCTTTTACCATTTTTCTTCCTTTTCGACGTTTTACCAGGTGAACTAATAATGTTTCGTTTTTTGAAAACACTTGATTTTTTTAACAAATGTCTTTTAAGATTTTCCCTTTTAAAATCCAGTCTATCTTTATAACCTTTTAAAATTGACGGATTTGTTAAAATATGTAATACAAATAACCGATTCAAGTTTTCTGTTTCTTGGGAACGATTCTTTTTGATCCAATTTTTGGCATCTTTAGTGAAAGTCGTATTATCTCGATATTCTTGTTCATTATCATTCATGAATAAACTGAAAACTTTACTAAAAGTTTCAACATCTTCAAACAATTCACCATCATTCTGTTCTGAACTCCATGTATTTGGATCCATATTACCAGCTGTCATTTGTAATTCTCCTGTTTTCCTATTTATTGACACCATCAAAATCATCTTCATTCTTTGCTTCTTATTACTCTTATATAATTTCGTTGCCGATAATGGTTCCCTCAATGGAGAATTTTGTTGCCTCACCATATTTATATTGAATAGAAGTCTTGATATCCTTCTATTATTATTACTTAAAATATTGTTGTAAGAATCAATATCATCATCAGATTCTTCATTATAAATCACAGGATCTAATATTGGATGATATTCATCTAAACGGTCTTCTGAAATTGGCCAAGGCTCACCAAAAGTATCACTAAAATCGTGACCATAATCATTCTCATCATCAAATGTTACTGAATTAGAAGGTGATCCCATATAACCGATTTCATTATCTGAATACATTATCCTTGATTCAGCATCATTTTCAATTTCGTTATCATTTCCAAATTCAATATCATAATCTTCACTCATATCATTATTAGATACATTAATACTAATTGGGTGATTATTGTTGACTGTTCTATTGTTGACTGTCCTATTGTTGACTGTCCTATTGTTTAATTCTTCATTAATAGATCTTGAACTTCTCTGATCGTCAGAGAGGCTCAAAGTGCTCGAAGAAGAAGTTTCACGTCTTGCATTTAAAGACGATGTAGTAAAACTATTTTGTCCTAAAGTTCTCTCGAAATGAGATCGTAAATTATGATGATGATTTTTCTTTGCCAATTTATTGACATAATAATTGAATCTTCTTCTATGCTTAAAAATATAATCTGAATAAATAGGTTCATTTGAATCAAATAATTCATCAATGTCAATCTCCAATTTCAAGAAAATATATTTTGATAAAATTAAATTTATACAATCTTCACATACAATCAAATTTTCAGGATTACTATTGCATTTGTGAAGATTATTTGGAGGTGTTGGTGGTGCTGGGGTATTAGTGAATTGATTTAATGGGGCGATATCAAACCATCTTGCTAACAATTTTAAAGATTCAAGTTGAGTATCACCAGAAGCTTTCATTTTATGGAAAACTGAACCATTAGGAAATTTTGTTGATGCTAAGGGGTATATTTTATGTGGGTATTCGAAAGTTCTAATATAAGATGAGCTGATTCTATTGAATTTAACATATCCCATTCTGTTCATTGAGAAAGGTTTCCAATTTTCTCTTGTATACGATTTCTTAGAATTGATATCAAACAATTTCTGAAATTTTTTACTGTAAATCAATTTATTTCTAATTAAATTGCTAAATGCATTACTTTCAAGTAACACTGATGAACTGGATTCATACCTCAAATCATTGTCAATAAAATCGACAATTTTACCAGAGAAACCTAGTTTGACACTTCCCAGTTGGAAATATCCTGATGTAGATAAATTATCATAATCAACATTAGTAAAATTCAATGATGAGGTAAAACCATTGAGATTAATACCTGATGAGAAAATAGACCCATTCTTCAAAAAGGAGGATTTAGAAAGTTTTGTAAATGAAGAGTCCTCGGGGATTAGCAAAAACTCTAAATTATTGTCAGCAAAGCAAGCATTATCGTAGCTTCTTTTACGATGCTGCACTTTAGTTTCATCTTTTATAACCATATTTTTCTTTTTTGTCCTTTCTACTAATAATTGATTGAGTAAAGATGTTAAACCATATTTTTCTACTTTTATATGCAGATGTCTTTCCATTTCATGAGCTGGATGCTTTTTGAAAAATGTGTTACCATAAATTGTATTACTAACTCGGGAAATCCTATTGTTGAAATTGCTTAATCTGGTGTCTCTATCGAATGATTCATAAGTTTGATAGAGATCAGGATCATCGTTATCATCATCATGATCATGGTAATGATCTAAGTCAAGTGACTGTCTGTAACTATCATTGGTAAACCTGTAACGGGGGCTGACAAAACCGAGCGGGATACTTTGATCTGACCGATGTCGTTCATTCCAGTCGCCGCTTTCAGAAGTTATTCTTATGATATCAAACAAAGCAGATAGTTCTCTTCTTCTACTAGTAATCGACCGATCGGCTGGACTGGCCAAGTCGGGATCAATGACATTGCTGTCGTTGTCATCAGATAGCGATTCATTGGGCCCAGAGGTAAAAGCGGGATTCACAGCATCGGCGAAGCTTTCGTTTTCACCCTCGTTCATAACTTCATCGTCACGATCTCTGTTAGTCACGTTGTAGTAAACCCAATTGCCGTCGTTGCTGTCGTCATCGTTATCGTTATCGTTGTCGTTGTCGTTGTCGTTGTCGTTGTCGTAGCTGTTTGGGACGGAGAACCTTCTTCTTCTCCGAGCTCTAGTGTACTCTGAGTCGCTCATTTCGGAGTTGCTGGACGACCAGTTTCTGAAAGTGAGATGCAAGTCTGTGTTGGTCAAGCTACTCATAGCCCTAGCGGCGGATCAGAGTGTGGGACGGACGAACAACTGCTGGAGCTGCACGGTGCAGGAATGCCGGGTGTCGGGGTGCCATAGCTCCGGTCTCTCTGTCTCTCTCTGTCTCTCTGTGTGTGTCTGGTGTCCCCCGCCCCGTCTCTTATCGACGCTTCGCGCGTGTCGTGCAGCGCTAGCTATAAAAGGCGCCCCGTCCGCCCTGCCCGCCAAGTCCTGCCAGTGCACGCCTTCTCTGTCTCTCCTGCCGCTCTGCGATCTGCTGTCTGCACCTCTTCCACACATGTCTGATAGGAAAGACATGGCAGTGCTTCCCGAGACAGTTCTTCCCTGTGTGACAGTGCCCGCAGGTGCTGCTGTTGTTGTGCCTGTGGGGGATACCAGGTGTGCCCTCGTCTGACATGGTTGCCTTGGTGCCTGTCAGCAGGCTCAGTCTAGTTTCCGCTTTCGGCAAGGGCACTGAATGCATCGTTGATCTCCATCTCCACATCACTGGAAGCTAGGGGTGACAAGCGATGCCGGTGGCGGTGGCATCTCCTGTCTATCAACCACTTGAGGGAGCTGCCTCTATCTGTTGCTGTTGCATGGGGCCACCTCGGTTTGCTGTACCGCATTTTTTGTTGCTCTGTTTAGTGATACTTTCCACTTTTGAGTTTTGTCTTCAATTCTATCTTCTCTCCCAAGTTGAATACAGCTGCGCCTTCAAACAAGGACCAAAGCTGTTTAATCTACTAGTCTCTGAATCCAACTTGAGTGTCAAACTGTGTTTCCTGGTTGCCGCTTCTGTGTCATTACGGCAGTGGCAGTCTATGGAGGCACATCGTAGCAGTGGAATACGTTTCCCGAGCCCTGTAAAACTATCCAATCACCGTTCTCTCTGCGCCTGCTTCCTATTTCTCCTCGGATTCTTTTGCTGTCGACGACGACACGCATCGCTGCGTTTTGTTTCGTGCCGTTTCGTTTCGTTTCCGCTTTGCCCTTACTCGTACCTGCTATACTTATACCGCTGTGTGCAACATCCACAAGGGAACTAATCTCTCTTATACAGTTCTCTTTTACCGAGCTATTATAAAGTTTCTTTACTAGGGAAAGAAGACAAGCGCTGTGTTCTTTGTTTGGACAATAACAAAATCAGAAATTCAATTTTCTGCTCACATTTTCTAGATCTCGGATTGCCAAAATATACAAGCAGTCTCATATATTATTTGTTTCAATCAAATATCAAACAGCTGCATCTGGGTACACGCCACACCTGTTGATCAGCCTAATTATACTCAACCAGTATTGATTGCATTGGGTTCCATACAGTAGTACTTGTGGTTCGAAAAAAAATCTTCGCTCTACTACTACTGAAATTCTTACTAGACTGACTAGTTTTCCAAACATACGCACTAGCTAGCTATTTCGTGTTTGGTGCTACACTTGAACAAACTTTTACTTAAACACACAAAGCTTAACAGCTGATTGATTTTCAATTTAATCTTTAGCTTTCTTCTTTATCAATGTCCACCTCTCGCTTGGGAGAAGATATTGAAAGCAACCCAGAACTATACGGGTTACGTCGTTCTGGTCGTGTTAGATCGGAACCAACACATTCCTACGCTCTTTCCGAAGATGAAGACGATGATGATGAGATAAAACCTAGAAAGAGGAAACAAAAGAAAAGAGTCGGGTCAGATGACGATGATGACGATATCGAAAGTACACAGTTTCATCATGACGATGATGACGAAGACGATGATGATGACGATGACGACGACGATTTTTATACAGGTAAATCAAAGTCAAAGAAAAAATTCAAAATCAATAAACGGAAAGTGAAACAGACAACAAAGGATCCCAATTCATTCAATGATGCTCTCTCAGCTCAAGCTATAAGGTTCTCTTCACGTAATAACAAAAGATCCGTTAACTACAATATTGATACCAATGATGATGATCTACTCGAATCCGATGACTCTAACGTCTATGATGATGATGATGATATGGAAGATTCCAATAACTTCTATGATTATGAAGAAGCTGAACCTGCTGCATCCATAGATTTGATTGTCGATCATAGAGTAATTGGAGATGATCCTGAATCATCATCTGACGAAGATGATGAAACTAATGAACCTAAAATTTCCGAAATTAAAACTGAAGATGAGCAACAAAGGGAGCAATTGAAGAAGCAGAAAAGAGAAAAGAAAATACAAATCAAGGAAATTTATGAACATGGTGATCCTAAAACTGATTTTGAATATTTAATTAAGTGGGTCGATACCGCTCATATTCATAATACTTGGGAAACTTATTCATCACTCAAAGAGAAAGGTTTAAAAGGTTTCAAAAAATTAGATAATTATATAAATCAATTTGTTATCCTTGATCGTGAATATAGAAGAGATCCAACTGTAACAAGAGAAGATATTGAACAATTGGATATTGAAGCTGAAACTAGACGAGAAAACTTTGAAGAATATAAGAAAGTCGATAGAATTATTGATAGTGAAAGAGTTACTCTTGATAATGGTGAATCTGCTTTAAAATATTTCGTTAAATGGAAAAGATTAAATTATGATGAAGCAACTTGGGAATTAGCTTCAGATATTGCACCATCAGCTCCAAAGCAAGTTCAAAATTTTCAAAATAGACAAAATTCTAAAATTTTACCATCGAATTCTGCTCAATATGGTAATAATAGACCAAGATTTGAAAAATTAACTTCTCAACCAACTTTTATTAAAAATGGTGAATTGAGAGATTTCCAATTAACAGGTCTGAATTGGATGGCATTC
This sequence comes from Pichia sp. yHMH446, assembly GCA_030555725.1. Taxonomy (NCBI): domain Eukaryota; kingdom Fungi; phylum Ascomycota; class Pichiomycetes; order Pichiales; family Pichiaceae; genus Pichia; species Pichia sp. yHMH446. Next base: position 39,541 of record JANIWQ010000007.1, read on the forward strand.
TTATGGTCAAGAGATGAAAATGGTATTTTAGCAGATGAAATGGGTTTAGGTAAAACTGTACAAACAGTTTCATTTTTATCATGGTTGATTTTTGCTAGGAAACAAAATGGTCCTCATCTGGTTGTTGTACCTTTATCAACTGTACCAGCTTGGCAAGAAACTTTTGAAAAATGGGCACCTGATGTAAATGTAATTTATTATATGGGTAATACTAAGGCAAGGAAAACTATTAGAGATTATGAATTTTACATTGGTGGTAATAAAAAGAAACCTAAATTTAACATTCTTTTAACAACTTATGAATATATTTTAAAAGATAGAATGGAATTAGGTAGTTTTAAATGGCAATATCTTGCAGTTGATGAAGCTCATAGATTGAAAAATGCAGAAAGTTCTCTCTATGAATCATTATTTGAATTTAAAATTGCAAATAGATTATTAATTACAGGTACTCCACTCCAAAATAATTTGAAAGAATTAGCTGCACTTTGTAATTTCTTGATGCCAGGTAGATTTAGTATTGATCAAGAGATTGATTTTGATACACCAAATGAAGAGGCAGAAAAATATATCAAAGAATTACAAGATAATATTAAACCTTATATTTTAAGAAGATTGAAAAAAGATGTTGAAACTTCTTTACCTGGTAAAACTGAAAGAATTTTAAGAGTCGAATTATCTGATATTCAAACAGATTATTATAAAAATATCTTAACTAAAAATTATAGTGCTTTGAATAAAGGTACAAAAGGTTCACAATTTTCTTTACTAAATATTGTTGCAGAATTGAAAAAAGCTTCGAATCATCCTTACCTTTTCGATGGTGTTGAAGATCAAGTTTTATCAAATTTTGGTTCAACGAGAGAGAATATTTTAAGAGGTATTATAATGTCATCAGGTAAAATGGTTTTATTGGATCAACTTTTAAATAAATTGAGAAGAGATGGTCATAGAGTTTTAATTTTCTCTCAAATGGTTAGAATGCTTGATATTATTGGTGATTATTTACAACTTAAAGGTTTGAATTTCCAAAGATTAGATGGTACAATCAATTCTCATAAAAGAAGAGTTTCAATCGATCATTTTAATGCTAAAGATTCAAAAGATTTTGTATTTTTATTGTCTACTAGAGCAGGTGGTCTTGGTATCAATTTAATGACTGCAGATACTGTTATTATATTTGATTCTGATTGGAACCCTCAAGCAGATCTTCAAGCAATGGCTAGAGCTCATAGAATTGGTCAAAAAAATCATGTTATGATTTATCGGTTTGTTTCTAAAGATACTATTGAAGAACAAGTTTTAGAGAGGGCAAGGAGAAAAATGATTCTTGAATATGCCATTATTTCTTTGGGTATAACTGATAAAAAGATTACAGATAAAAAGAATGATCCTTCAAGTGGTGAATTGAGTGAAATCCTTAAATTTGGTGCAAGTGCAATGTTCCAAAATAAGAATAATCAAAAGAAACTTGAGAATTTCGATTTGGAGGATGTCCTTAATCATGCAGAAGATCATATAACAACACCAGAATTAGGTGAATCTAATTTAGGTAGTGAAGAATTTTTGAAACAATTTGAAGTTACAGATTATAAAGCTGACGTTGATTGGGATGATATCATCCCAGAAGATGAATTGAAAAAATTGAAAGAAGAAGAAGAGAAACGTAAAGAGGAAACTTTCTTACAAGAACAAATTGAAATGTCAAGTAGAAAGAGGAAAGCAGCTATAAAACCTGAATATAACGATGCTGAAGATGATGATGAAGATACAAAGACCAAAAAAAGGGGCAGAAAAGTGGATATGAATAAATTGACTGAAGTACAAGTTAGAAGTATTTATAGAGCAATTTTGAAATTTGGTGTTATCGGAATGGATATTGAAGAATTGATTGCTGATGGAACATTACCTAATAAAAATCCTGAAATTGTTAAAAAAGTTTGTACAGACCTTTATGAGAAATCTAAAGAATTAGTAGAAGAATCTGAAAGAATTAGAAATCAAGAAATGAAGATTTTAGAAGATGCAGCAAATCAAGAGAAAATTGAACTTGCTAAACTTCCTCCACCAACAGATGGGAAGTCCCATCCAACACCAAAGTTACAAGCTTTGAATGCTAAGAAGAGAGAGAAGAAAGCTGTTTTATTTGATTATGGTGGATGTAGAAACCTGAATGGAGAAATCATCTTGCAAAGACCTGAGGAAATGAACACTTTGAGGAAATATGTACCAGCAGATGACATTATGAAGTTTAGGTTCAAAGTCGATCCAAAACCAGTCCATGGATGGACATGCGATTGGACACCTGAAGATGATAGGAATTTGTTGATTGGTATATATAAATTTGGCTATGGTTCTTGGGTTCAAATAAGAGATGACCCAATTTTGAATCTACAAAATAAAATGTTTCTTGAAAGTGCACCTTCCGGTGCAAGCAAGGAAGAGAAGGATAAAATCAATAAGAGAATACCCGGTGCAGTTCATTTAGTTAGACGTGCAGACTATTTGCTGAATTTCCTTAAAGAATCCAACACTCCAGGTTTTACTTCAAGTAATGATTCTGGTCTCTCAACTCCAACAGTGATCAAGAAGACTAGGAAACGTGGACCAAACAAAAAGTCACAATCACAAACTCCAGATGCTGAGTTCAAGAAAAAGCCAGATAACCCTGAAAACGGTAAATTCTCTAGTGATGGAGTGGGATCTTCAACCTCTGGAATTCAATCTTCACCATCCAGCGGTCCTTCTTCGGCAATATCACCACCAACAGGTCCAAAGAGAAGCGGGAATGTACATCCATTACTACAACCTGTTGCATCCGACTTGAAGTGCTGGCAATCCAAGGGCCGGAATATGGATAAGGCAGAATGGGCGCATAGATTGAAGACATCACTACTGAATATCGGACGATGCATCGAGGAAGTCTCCCAAAATGCCGAAAACTTGAACAAAGAACTATGGAACGAAGCATGCAAGTCATGGCCAAAGAAAGGTGTGAAGCCGGACGAAATTAAACGAGTGTACCTGAAGAAGGTGAAACACGGCAGCAGCTAGAGATCATCCCAGTGCCCACATCTATATATATATATATTATTTATCCTCCCGAGCCACAGGTAAGTCAGCTCGTTGCATTCTGTATCATTTGTATTTGTAACCGCCGGATCCATTATCCTAGCAGACCTCTATACAAGCCACACGCGCAAACCCAACCGTCGAGTCGGTCGACCCGCGCGTTACGCGTTCTCGCCCCACAACGGACTCACCTCCCAGATCCACCCGACACCAGCCGTGAAAAATCTGAAAAAATTTTCAGTTTCGGAAACGAGGCAACTCTGGCGAATTCTGGCGAACGGTGCCCACCGCTATTTTGGCTTTCCACCCGTTACCGTTCCTTTTAGAAGTTTTCGAGTCTCTCTTCTGGAACCCAGAACGTATTTTAGTTTTCCTTGTCGTTTTATCGTCCAGCACATTTTCAGTTTATAGTAGGATTTTCAATTATCCACATATCTTGAAAACCAATTCAAAAATTCAAAAAAACTAAAAAAATCATAAAAAAAACCTTAGAAAAATCAATAAAAACGCCATAACTGGTTAGATTTTAATTACACTATTCTAATCTTTTTTCTTGACTTCTAAAAAACACACACAAATAAAGTTAAATATTCAAAAAATTCAAAAACAACCTTCAACTTTCATCATGTCTTCTGCTGAAATCAATCAACTTTCTGATAACGTTGAAAAATTATCTGTCAATGAATCCACTCCAGTTACAACCACTCAAGGTTCTCCAGCTCCAGAAACTGAAAAGAACGAAGTTCCATCTTCTTTATACGTTGGTGAACTTGATCCATCAGTTACTGAGTCTGAATTATACGATATCTTCTCCCCAATTGGTCAAGTCTCTTCTATTAGAGTCTGTAGAGATGCTGTTTCTAAACAATCTTTAGGTTATGCTTATGTTAACTACCAAAATCAATCTGATGGTGAAAAGGCGTTAGAAGAATTAAACTATGCTTTAATCAAGGGTAAGCCATGTAGAATTATGTGGTCTCAAAGAGACCCATCTTCAAGAAAGAATGGTGCTGGTAACATTTTCATCAAAAACTTACATCCAGATATCGACAACAAAACTTTACATGAAACTTTCTCTGCTTTCGGTAAAATTTTATCTTGTAAGATTGCAACTGATGCTCAAGGTAACTCCAAAGGTTTCGCCTTTGTTCATTTCGCTGATGCAGAATCCGCAAAGGAAGCTATTGAAAACGTCAATGGTATGTTACTTAATGATTTAGAAGTTTATGTTGGTCCACACATTTTAAAGAAAGATAGAGAATCTAAGTTACAAGAATTAATGGAAAACTTCACCAATGTTTACACAAAGAATTTCCCTCTTGAATGGACTAAAGAAGATTTAGAAAAAACTTTTGGTGAATTTGGTAACGTTACTTCTCTTTACTTAGCGACTGATGAAGCTGGTAATTCTAAAGGTTTTGCTTTTGTCAACTTTGAAAAACATGAAGATGCTGCAAAGGCTGTTGAATCTTTGAACAACTCTGAACATGATGGTAAAGTTATGTATGTTGGTAGAGCACAAAAGAAGAGAGAAAGATCTGAACAATTGAAGCAACAACATGAAGCTCTTGAACAAGAAAAGATGAACAAATATCAAGGTGTAAACGTTTTCGTTAAGAACTTGGATGATTCTATTGATGAAAATAGATTAAGAGAAGAATTTTCTCCTTACGGTGAAATTACTTCTCTCATTATCATGAAAGATGAAGCTGGAAAATCTAAAGGTTTTGGTTTTGTTTGTTACTCATCCCCAGAAGAAGCTAACAAGGCAATCGCAGAAATGCATCAAAGAATTGTTGAATCCAAGCCTTTATACGTTACTTTAGCTCAAAGAAAAGATGTTAGAAGAAATCAACTTTCTCAACAAATTCAAGCTAGAAACCAAATGAGAATGCAACAAGCTGCTGTTCAAGGTAACATGGGTCAATTTGCTGCCCCACTCTTTTATGGTCAAAACTTTATGCCACCAATGGGTAACAGAGGTGCTCCATTCCCAGGTGCACCAAACCCAATGATGATGCAACAAGGTGTTCCAGCTCCAAACTTTAGAGTTGGTGCTAATGGTCAACCAGTTCCAGTTTATGTTCAACCAGTTTATGGCGATTTCCCACAAGGAAGAATGCAACAACAAAGATTTTACCAAAACAGACCAAATCAAATGCAACAACAGAGAAAGAAGGAAGAACCTTTAGGTCAAATCTTAGCTCAATTACCTGTTGAACAACATTCTACTTTCTTAGGTAACAAAATCTATGAAAAAATTGGTGAATCTCAAAAAGTTGAAAACCCAGAAGCTATTGGTAAAATCACTGGTATGATTCTAACTTTAGAACAACCTTTAATTATTGCAGCATTAGAAAACGATGAAATCTTCAACAAGCAATTAGATGACGCAATTGATGCATATGAGTCTTTCAAGAAAGATGAATCTGAAGCCCCAGTTGCTCAAGAAGCAGTTAAGACTGAAAATTAAGGTCAAAAAATTTGCTTTTGCATCTTAGGTTAAGTATTTTTGATTGTTTGTTTTTTCTTTATTTTCTTTGTGTTTGTTTTACCCCATTTTTTTTTCCATTTTGAATGTCTTATGAAAGATTTTTCAAATTGTTAGTTTGCATTAAACCATGTTTCATACATTTTCGTGTAAAATTCTATACAATTTGTTTAGTGTATTAACTTCGTTTTTATTAAAAGCTCTCTAATCGGTCTACAACTAGAATAAATACTTAATATAAAAATTATCGTCTACTTTTTTGAAATTACACATCATTCTGATCTAATAAATGACCAAATTCATCACCAACATCATTTTGTAACCACGCAGCTTGATTTGTAACATCTTTCCATAATTCAAGATCTCTTCCATTCGAGGAAAGCTGGTCAAATTCTGGGATATCATCGATTTGATTAAACATCAATGAAAGTGATGGTGAAAAAGGTATCAAATTAGGTGTTGCTGTACCTACATGGTGTTGTAAATTTTGTGAACCATTTAGCATTGATTCAATAGAAAATAATGAAGGTTTATCATTCAACTGAATGTCATTAGAAGCTGGAATTTTGTAAGATGGTATCTGTTGATTTTTTGGATTACCAAGATTGGGTTCATCGTTCATTGCTAAATTATTTTGCTGTTGTTTTCCAAACAAAGCAGATGTGAAAATATTTGAAATATTTTCGTTTTGTACAACATGATTGGAATTTACCTCATTTTTCAAATCAGAATAGGACTCAAACGATCTATTTCCACTAACGGGTACATTCTTACCAACAGAAATATTATGCCCAAAGGATTTATCATTATTAGCTGATGAAGAAGGCGCAGTTAAATTGTCATGATGCTTTTGAACTAAATCCGACATAGCTCCTGTAAAATCTAAAATTGTAATTAACTTTAAAATTTGCTCCCGACGTAATGTGGCTGGATGGTTACCCAAATTTCTCATTTTAGTAAACAAAGTCAATGCATGATCTAAATGTTCCCTTGTAGCGTCGAAAACGCCAAATGTTGCATTATAAAGAACAAGTGTGGCTGAGGCATTGAAAAGATATTCTCTATCCATGTAACCAAACATTGCAACCATATTCTCGGGAACTAACGCCCATAAGGATCTGATTGTATTAATTGAAGCCTGAAATGAAGCATTGAGTAGAGCTAAAACAACAGGTGAATATGTTGAGAGATCAAAAAACTTCTTTTCCTTTGGTCTTGAAGATTTCAAATTTTCAATAACAAAATGGAAAAGTAGAGGTCTAACAGCAAGGTTAACACCCTGAAAATATTCTGTCATCATATTTACAACCAATCTTGAAATATCAAGGTCTGGCTGTGAATAGTCGCAGTTGATATCGTTGGGTAGTGACTTCTTCCATTTCAAAAGAGATACTACCATTTCATGAACAATTGGAAGAATGTTTGAGCTAGGTTGTCGGTTATATAGTTTCCTCAAAATATTAGCATTGATTTTAGTAATTTTAACACAGTTACTGATGAACTCAGCTTCAGGGAAAATATAGTTTTCACAACCTGGTTCTGGATTAGTCATATCAAAATCATTCGGTAGTTCTGTAGAAATATCTTCGTCTGTCAATGACAACGGTAGCCCAGCTTTTGATGCAAGCATTCTTTCATACATATAAACCGTCCACCAGAGTCTTCTTCTATGCTCGAGTTCAAATCGATTCAGGTTATCCTTACCAACATCTACATGCATACCAAGTAATAAGGATGCTCTCAATGCAATTCCAAAATAAAAGTAAGAAGCAGCAGTACAATCCGCAACCTGGAGATAAAAGGCATATAAAAGTAAAACCTCAATACTACCCTCTCTTGTACAATTATCAATGGACCCACTAGCAAATAATCCAGTAAACAAATCACTAGCCTCATTGAAGAAACCAGACCCTGGCAACTTTATCGCATTATGAGTAGATTCCTTTTTTTCTTCTTCTGCTGAAGCATTTTCTTTCTTACCCTTCTTGCGTTTTGATTTCTCACTTAGCTTATATCCATTCAAATAATTGGCAGTGCCAAGGTACATTTCACCAACAGCAAATATTAAAAGTAGTTTGCAAAACCAGATGGTTTCAAGTGTGGTATCATTCTGAGGAGAATTATTCAAAGATTCTATTCCATAGTCTAGTTTGAAACCACCATTGGTATCATCATTATAAATCCTTCTTAAGTTTTCCTTAACTAAACCCTCATTGAAAAAATAAAAACATCCATCATTATATGATATGAAAGAATCAACTAGAAGCATAGCATAACTATAACTGGGGAGAGTAAAGTTAACATTAATCCCAGGTCTTGAATGAGTTTTCCCTAACATGATTCTATAAGCATTTCCTTCTTTTTCAAGAACGGTTTCAGCATCTGCACTGCTCGGTATAACCGGTGACCTTTCTTCTCGTGAAATATCGTTGAGAAGTGGTGCAACAAGGCGATTGATCTCTAAGCCGAATAGTGTCATAGAGGAAGATCCTATATATAATCTTTCTCCTGTTCGAGAATGTATCAACCTTCCGTATTTTTCTAAAAACGGAGGTATCACTTCTTGTGTTTTCTTAGAAGTATTATTATCGGTACCAGTGGCAAGAAATTGCGTTCTTTTGGATGCTTGCTCACTTAAGTCTTCTGTTTTGGTTAATTTCCTCTTTTTATCCTGTTCAGTTTTTGATTCAGTTTCCAACTCTTCTTTCTCCTTTTGCATAAAAGCTTCATTGTTGTTATTATCCAATTTGGTTGATTCGGCTGTTTTATTTAATGATCTTAATTTAGAGTTTTCTACTTTGAGTTTTGAAATCTGATTTTGAAGCTTATTCAAATATTTAACACTGATTACTATTTTCCTATCTGCTTCAAGATACACACATTCTTGTTTCATTGCAATACATCGTGTACATGGTTCTCCATTACCATCACATTTGATATGTCTTTGTCGACAAAGAGTACAAGCCAAAGTATTTCTACCTCTCCCCTTTTTATCAGAAGGTTCCGTTTGAGACAACATAGACTCAACTGTAGTGTTTTGGTTGTGATTGTTGTTCACATCAATTTTTATTTCAGACATATCATCTTCTAAACTATCAGACATTTTGAAGGTTTCTTTCAGATGATGCAATTGATTTTTGACCAAAAAATTAGGTGAAAAGTCGAGTAAGTGTATAAAAAACTAAAGTTTTTGTTAAAACTCTGATTAGCACTTTTTCAGATAAAGAATTGGCCCGATTTAGAAACTCCACGCAGGAAGAACAAATTTTATTTTATTCGCAGAATCTAAGGGACGTACTATATATTTTTATCATCATAGTATAATATTACCTTCTCACAACAAATCATTTATGACTAACAGCATAGTTTATTTGGTGCGATAGATATTGCTTCACTGAAGCATAGATTTTATTTTATTAATAGTGTATAAAAGTAGTGTAGTACAGATATAAAATCCAAGATTATTTGTATCTTCAAACCTTGGTTTCATCAAGCTTTTCAGCAACTTTGGAAACATCATCCTTTGCTGCTTTCTCCTCTTTCGCTCCTGGGTACTTGGTACCTCTGTTTTTGACTTTCTTAACCTTCTTTTCGACAACTGGAGGAGGATAACCCTTCGCTTCAGCTTCTTGGAATTCTTTGTTTGCCTTATATTCTTCAATAATAGGAGCTAGAAGACCATTAATTGCATCTGAGACCCCTGATTTCAAATCAACAGGAGATAACTGTTCATTCTTGAACGCATCTTCTAGATCGTTATATGATTTGTAAGTAATTGGACCGCCATATTTTTCTGGTCTATCAATGAAAAATTCGAAAGTGTTATCACCATGTTTCAATTCATGAATTGGGCCCAGAACATTTTTCACGAATGCTAAAAGACCGTTATCTTCGATGTTACCTGGAGCACAGAAAGCCTGACTGATCTTCTTTTTAACAATTTTTGGTTCTTCTAACAGATCAATCTTAGAATTTGGATCAGAAGCTGACATCTTTCCACCTTGCATTAAACCTGGAACCATACGATTCATCAAATGTGCTCTCTTTTTGTAACCTAATGATTGAATATTTTCTTCAGCCAAAACAAAGATTTTTCTCTGGTCAACACCACCAAGTTGAACATCAACACCTAAATATTCTTCATCTAAAACTTGCATCAATGGATAGATCAATCCAGAAAGGAGTGGATTTGCAACTTGTTTCACGACATCAGCACCTGCCCTTTTTGCATCATTTTGTGAAACTGTATTGGAAAGCTTGAATAAATCCATAGTATATTCAGGAGTAAGCTGGTACGAAGATCCTAATACAAACTTCAACTTGTCTACAGGAACATTAATAGATTTTAAGATTGATTTAACAACATATTCATAATATTTAGCTCTGTATTGAACAACTTCTAATGGAGCTTTCATATTATCTAAGAAAGCATGAAGATCAGCAATTAATACAGTAACTTCAACACCAGCTTTCAAAAGATGAGCTAATTTCACCATTGGAACAAAGTAACCACAATGAGGCTTACCGGTTGGAGCAGTACCCCAGTAAACCTTCAAAGTTCTGCCTTCCTCCTCAAGGATTTGTTTGATGATCTGAGGATTGAGGACTTCTTGTAAGTCTCTGGTGATGAGTTCATATTGTTGTTCTGGAGTGAGATCAGGCATTTGAGATTGCGTCGTTGAGAGGTACAACGTGAAACCGAGATTTATGCCAACGTAGATGTTAAATCAGTCATATAGACCAAGCATCTTGAGACTCAGAAGAACGAAATTCTAGAAGCCGCGGAATGTTGAAAAAAAATATTGCTAGCTGCTTGAAGTTGCAGGAAATGTTTCGCTACATGCAGGGATTTTTTTTTTCAGAGACCTGATAGGACACGTCTTAATCTGTAACATTTCACAAAAATTACACACATAAATGCAAGCTGAAGAGTCTTCTTTTGACATTGATCCCGCAGATAAGGGGAAGGAGTTTTACCTACGATTTTATAGTGGAGGATATCGAGATATAGAATTGGGACATGAGTTCCTAGAATTTGACATACGACATAAAGCGAATGAAAACTATGCTACAATAAGGTATGCGAACCAATCCAACTATAGAAATGAAGATTTGATTCGAAAAGAAGTTTGCGTTTCTCTACTTGTAGTTTCTCAATTCATGACAATTGTACGAGATAGCCAGATTTTGCTGGAAACTGATGCTGACTGGCCGGCTCCATTGAGAGAATCAAAACAGGAACTTGAGATAAGGTATGGTAGAAAGAAGAAGTTGTTGAAAACCAAGGGCCGATTGTCGTTAGTAAATATCAAGAATGAGAAGGATTCAGAAGGGTTGAAGACCTTTTATTATTTGATACAGGATATCAAAGTTTTCATTTTTTCATTAATGTCGTTAAATTTTAAAGTTAATCCAATTCAGGCATGAAATTGAATTCGGGGAATAATTTATATAGAAAAGATAGGAATGAGGAGTTTTTGCTATAGTAATGTTCTTGAAATATTTGCTAAACCTCTTGAGCCATATATACCAGATGATTGATTTTTTTGTGTAAGATTAGGTCTATTTGAGAGTTCAGATTCAGTTTCGTATTTGACTTGAGATTCGAATTCCGGTTCATATTTAAGTTTAGATTCGTTTATTTCATTCGTCGATGTTCCACCCTTGATTCTATCTACCTGTGATTGCTGGTATTGGTCAAAAGTATTGGTTGATGCAGGAATTTCTTCGAAATCTTCAATCACTTCATCTGTAGGGAACGAGTTTTGATAATTGTATTGATGAGCTTCATAGACTTTTGCCGGCATGTAGACATAACTGTCCCTCTTTCCAACATGGTTTGTATTTTTTTCTACACTCTCATGATAAGATAGTGGAAGTGGTTCCGGAACCTGTGACACGAGATTAGTGTTTGATTGTGCAAATGGATCATCGTTATGATTTTCGTAAAGTTGGTATTTGGAAAACTCGGTGGATGATCCATTCAACAAATCCACTTTAGAATAGATAGAAGGTAAACCTCTCATCTCAATGTTATATAATGATTTTTTGTCAAATGATGAATCGATATCCGTTGTTGAGTCAGAAACCTTATTCATACTACTTTCATTATTATCTAGATCAAATTCAAATGATTCCACGTCACCAGTTTTGATAAAAGAAGGAATCTTTCTTTTCTTTGATAACTCCTCTTCATGAAGAGTTGCTTTTTCTCTGTAAAGTTCTGAAACGTTTCTTGCAATAATATCTGCACAGTAAGCACCAAACTTTCCTCCTTTATTTCGCTTGATTGATGGGATCACGCAAAAGGAAGAAATAATGATGAGTACATTTTTGAAAGTGAAAAATAACCATACAACAAATGAAAAAAACATAAATGAGAGAAGTACAGCCTGTTTCTTATCCTTTTCAGCAATTCTAGAGATGATACCTGCAATATCACCGCTGGTGAATTGATTTGAAATGACTGAGGCAATTGTGGTAGCATTCAATAATTGTCTAGGTGTATCTGCAAAAAGCCAAGAAACAAGCTCATAGTGATAAGCACTGTATATTGAAAGACAAAGCCAATCGTTCCATGTTTTGCCAGATATAGCCTGAAAAACGGAGAAACGTTCATAGCTCTTGAGACTGTCGAGTTGTCTAGCACCTGTGTGGAGGTAAGATTGAACAATCCTGTTTCGACTTTGAATAACAAACCCAAAGACCCAGACAAAAAGGAAATATAGGAATGATATTCCTATGCAAACTGTGAAAACAATCTTATATGCCAAGACCGGTATGTAAGTAATTGTATGGAAGGAATCCCAATTTTTCAAGTGATAAATCTGGATCAATGTGAAAACATCGGAACCTAGAAAGGCAAACTGTAAAGGTATGGATGCAAGTAAAAAGAGATAACTTAGAATGTTAAAAAAAGAGAAGTTTCTATAATTGTGCTCACCTTTTATATTGTCAAAAGTTATTCTCTTAGACTCAGTGAACAGACTGAGAGTAGAAGACTTGTGAATAGGACCCCTTTCCATCGTTGTTGTGATCCCTTGTATGATGAGAGCAGATGCTGAATTTGATACCGGGCAGTAGACGTAACTAGAATTGCTCTTTCAAGAGACGCGTATCTTCTATCAGAGCCTAGTTTACTGTTTTGGGACAAGTCTGCTTGCATGTTATCTATATCTAAGAATAGCTTGCTGATCTCAGAACCGTTGAAACACGTCTGCAACAGCACAGCCTGGTTTAGGTTCCTCCCTTACGCGTGTTCAGCAACCGCGACAGAGCCGTTGTTGCGCCGCAGGACTTCCGCACAGCCACATCAGCACGTGACCAGCACTTCTGTGGAGCCACAGCACGTGACCATGCCGAGGATTCCCTGGCTTTCCCGATTAGGCAGGTGCCTCAGTTTTTGCCACTCCCTTTGAAGTAAAAGCCACATATCCACAGTTCTCCAGAATAATGGAGAGGTTTTCAAAGGTTTCATTTCTTCAGGCAGCTCTGAACGGTTACCAAATCCTGACAAATCTAGATTCGATGAGATCGATGACTATAAAGCAACGAATGCTCCCGTGTTCTATCATTTCCGATGCCGTTCCTCTTCCTTGTAGTTATTTTCTTTGTTCCGTTACTTAACTTTCACAAAAAATAAAAAATCTTCCCTGGACTCAAGATATGTCTTTCTCGCCACCGGTACAATCATTCTCTCAAAGAGATGATGAAGACTCGCTTGGCAGATCTCATCTTAGAATCACAGAGTACAATAATGAATATCTCGTAAACTCCACAGACTATACCAAGAATTTGTTCAAGAACCCTGGTCCACGTACTGTCAGTTACATCAAGGGTCTATTTCCATTCATTGACTGGCTTCCACATTATCCATTTCATTTCAACTGGCTACTGTCGGATTTTATTACTGGTGTTACTGTTGCCATTGTTCTAGTTCCACAGTCCATGTCTTATGCTAAGATTGCAGGATTATCTCCAGAATTTGGTTTATACTCAGGATTTGTTGGTTTGATTTTTTACTTTATGTTTGCAACGTCAAGAGAAATCTGTATTGGTCCTGTTGCCGTTCTTTCCATGGAAGTTGGTAAGATTATTGGTCGAGTACAAGCCAAGTATCCAGGACAATATGCTGGTCATGAAATTGCCACTACTCTAGCCTTAATTTGTGGAGGTATAGTTATGGGTATCGGTCTCTTACGACTTGGATTTATTGTCGAATTTATCTCCTTACCTGCAATTCTTGCTTTCACTACTGGTTCTGCTTTTAACATTGTCAGTGGACAGTTGGCGGGTCTATTTGGTTTCAAGAAGGAAGCTGGTAAGCATAATGCAACTTATCAGACTATAATTGCTTTCCTCAAGCATTTACCTGACACTAAAGTTGACGCAGCATTTGGTTTGGTTGGTTTGTTTGTTCTTTTTGTATGGCAAATCTTTGCTGAATATATGATCAAAAGAACTAAAAATGATAAAAGAAAAAATATGATGTGGATTTATATCTTAAATTTGAGATTTGCCTTTGTCATTATTCTTTCAACTTGTATTTCATTTGGTATCCTCAGACATAGACCAAAAGTTGTTTCCAAATATCCTTATTCTGTCATTGGTGTTATCCCTTCAGGTTTGAAACATGTTGGTAAGTTTGTTCCGCCAGCTGGTTTACCATCGAAAATTGCAGGAGAGCTTCCAATTTGTACTATTGTTTTGGTTCTAGAACACATCTCTATCTCAAAATCTTTTGCAAGACTGAACGGCTACAGAGTGAATCCAAATCAAGAATTTGTGGCTATTGGATTTACAAATTTGATTGGTACATTCTTTAGTGCTTATCCTGCAACAGGTTCTTTTTCAAGAACTGCTCTATCAGCAAAATGTGGTGTCAAAACACCAGTCAAAGCTGCTTTTTCAGGAATTTGTGTGTTGTTGGCAATATATGAATTTACAGATGGTTTCTTCTACATTCCAAATGCTACACTTTCAGCGATTATCATTCATTGTGTGGTTGGTTTACTTGCTTCCTATAAAATTACTACAAAACTTTACATGTTTTCTCCTGTTGACTTTGTTATTTTTATTGCAGGTGTTTTTACTGCGGTTTTCTCTACCATCGAGAATGGTATTTATTGGGCTATATGTGCCTCTTGTGCTCAAGCTCTATGGAGACTATGTATTCCAAACGGTGCTTTTCTTGGTAGAATCAAGGTCGGTAAGGTTAGAGATCCAATTTTGATTCCAAACTCTTATTCTGATGAGAAAAATAATGATTCAACTGAATCCGATATCTCAATCACAGTTGAAGATTGTATGAAATCCCCTAACCTTGAATATACTCATTCCATTAATCAAGCAGAAAAAAGTATTTACAAATGGGTCCCACTACCAAAAGATGACTATAACCCAAGTAAAATTCATGCCAGGTTTGTTAATAGTCATGTGAATATTCAAGAACCTCCAAGCGGTGTTTTAGTCTATAGATTGAGTGAAAGTTTTATCTACACTAATTGTTCATATCAAATTGATCAAATTATTACAAAAGTTAGAGAAAATTATAGGCCTTTCAATTCTGATAGAGAAAGACTTTGGTGTGAATATAAATGGCATGAACTTGACTGGTCTAAATTTGGAAAACTCAATCAGCTTTCAAAATACTTCAAAAAATCTAAAATTTCGGAAGAGGAACAACTTGAAATGATTGATAATGATTCTGATTTCCAAGCTAAAAGAAAAGCTTTTGATGAATCAAAACCAAAGTTGAGAATTTTGCATCTTGATTTCTCTCAAGTTATAGGTATTGATGCTACCTCTATTCAATCATTAATTGATTTGCAATTCTCTTTGAACAACTATGTTGGATCTGATTGGGAACTTCATTTTAGTGGAATCATCAATCCATGGGTTTTGCGTGGTTTAGTTAATGCTGGATTTGGTAAACCAAAAGAATTGATTGATAGATCAAAATTCGAGAACAGATATATCGCCCAAGCTACCAAGGACTCGTTTCTGAAAAAACTAATTCCACGTAAGCTTCTCAAAACTAATGATGAAGAGGAATCAATATTCACTAATGATGTAGAAAGTGGTGAGAAAATATTCGAAGGTGAACTCGAGATTGGTATCAATAGTGATGGATCAATGTATCCACTTTATTCCACTGAATACCCCTACTTCCATTTAGACATTCCATCATACACTGACTACAATGAATAAAAATGATATAGTCAATAACCAAAAAAGAGCTCTTTTCTACACATTTATTAGCATTTACACTTTATATTTAGTTTTTATATTCCGCATAATATTAATTAATTACGACGACGATTTGATCTTCTAGTATATGATGTATTTGCTTCTTCTCCTTCTGTACTATTCTCCCTACTCTCAACTTTTGGTTTCCTACCCCGGCGTTTTCCAACAGGTGTTGGCGTAGCTGAAGCAGAAACAGACGCTTCTGTTCTTGACTTTTTAATACTACTACTACTGCCTAGAGTATCATTTTTCCGTTTTCTGGATGATCTTCTCAATCTACTTTCTCCCTCACTTTCACTTTCAATGGGGCTTTCGACTGCATCATCCTTGGTGGTACCTTCCAATTTTTGGTTTAACCCGTTCTCTTCCTCTTCGCCGCTTTCATCTTCCTCCTCTTCATCATCCTCTTCTGCATTAGCTTCAGTTTCCGCATCATTTTCACTTTCTACTTCGACAGCACTTTTGGATCTCGTCTTACGCCGGGCAGTTATAGAGTCTAATGCTGTGATTTCAGTTATTGAAGATTTTCTTCTACGTCCTCTTCTTTTCGAAGGTTCTGCGCCCTGCAATTTCTCTTCTGTTTCTTCAATAACCTCACTATCACCTTCAATATTATCTTGATTAATGTTTGTTCTTTTTCGTTTCTTCAACGGCAATCCTTCTAAAATATCATCATCAGACTTGCGGCTGAATCGACTACTTCGCCTTTGGGTGATCTCATGATCACTTTTACTACTTCTTTTTCCTCTTGTCCGTTTGAGTACCTCGTCTTTTTCATCAACTTCACTCTCCAATACTGTGGATGTATTTCCATCATTTTCCATGTCAAATTTAGCGTCAGATCTTAAACTCAAGCGTCTATTTTCTTCATTCTCTTGTGTCTTTTTCTCATTCTCCTCAATTTCCTTTTCAACATCAATCTGTAGCTTTTTAGCTTGCGCTCTAGTTAAATGTGCAGGCTCTATGTCTTCGTTTTCTGGGGATTCCTCTTCTTCTTCCTTCTGCTCTCTTCCCTCATCTGATGCTGTTTTATCTCTTTCATAATCTTCTCTTTCTTTTGCTACCATAGCTTGGGTTTCTTCATTCTCTTGAGCTTTTATCTGCTTCGCAGGCTCTATTTTTTCCAACTGATCTTCTACTAATTTTTTTGTCAATGGCTTTAAACCTATTTCTTTCTTGTGAATTTGGTCTTCTTTAATCGCTTTTTCACCTTCAATGAGCTCATCATTCTTCGGTTCGTTTAAACTTTGCATCTCTATATGGTCTGCTTGCGTGTTTTGTTCTTCCACATCTTCTTCGGTAGGTGCTTCCTTTTGTTTTCCATTTTCAATGTTCTTCTCTTTAAGATCTTGCTTATTTTCTCTCACGTTTGTATGGTTGGATTCAGTTTCATTGGCAGGAGGATCGTGGGAAGTAGCGTTACTTTGGATTACATTTCCTTCCTGCTTAAATGTTTTCTGCTTTAATTCAGCATCATTTGCTGTTTCTGCTTCATCTTCATTCCTTGCAGTAGGAAGTACCCTTTTACTGCTGTCCTTCTGATTTTTAATGGGTATAACTTCCATTGAAGCTTTTGATGTCGAGCTAGTTTCGGTTCCTGTTGACTCTGAAACAATGATAGTGTTTTGGTTCTCATCAATAGTAACATGCTTTGCTTGTTTATTGTCAGCGTCCTTTGTAACGTTTTCTAATTCTTCATTTTCAATTTGCTTGTCTGGTTTCAAGCCGCTGAGTCCGTCTAAATCATAATACTCATTGATTTTATTCAAGATACTTTCTTTGGTCACCTTTGTAGTTAGTGTTTTGTTTATTTCACATTCGATTTCTTCAATTGCCCTATCCTTCTCTTTCCCCAAAGGTGGATAGTAACATAAAAGTGACAAAAGAAACTTCTCACTTTTCAAGTCCCAGGACATCTGAACACACTGTTGAAAGTTTTGGGGATATTTGCTTAGAGCAAAGCGTCCACACGTTTGGAAACCAAACATAATTTTGGAATGTAAATCAATCTTTCTCACATCACGTGACAACGAATATTTTTACTGCAACGTTTCTCATCACTTGAAATTTGTACTCTCAGCAGTCAATCGACCAATTTACTGGACAGTTACTCTTTCAAAAAATGTCGATTTTTCTAAGCAAGTACGTCTCTTTAAATACAAAATATTCAAGGGTTGATTGACCCAATAGCATATAATTAGTGTAAAGTGGGACAAACCTAACTTCACGATACAAAATTTGTGATCCCTGAAATTTATTGCTGAAGTGTTAATCTTGTTGGCTACTCAAACTTCGCTTGAGAAAAATTGACAACTCTCTTCCGTTTTCCTATTCTTATTTTATATATCCAAAGAGATTTGTATTTTCTGAGTGAGTAGTTCCTCCAATTATAACCTCAAGTTAATACAATTTTCAGTCTCATTCTCGCTCGCAAACTCTGTCAAGTGATGTATACCTTTTTGTAGTCAAATATCTTTCTCATTCAGGTTTTTTGCTATTTCCTCGTGTCTGTTGACATCTTCAAAAAGCCAGTGTTGTCATTTTATCTGATAAATACTATAATAAATTTAAACCGAGTACACTTCAAGGCGATTAATTCTTCTGTGGTAACTCAAACTGTTTTCTCACAAAAGTAAATCGTATCACAAATATTTTTGCTCTTTGAGATACTCAACTATATTACTCACCATTTCACCTTTATTTTTTCCAGATTTAATCGCACCTCCTTTGCTCTTGATGTACGATTTGAGTACATCGTTGGTAGTATTTTTGAGTCCATTCTCTTTAAAATTTAAAGCAGCGCTTGTGTCACTTAAAGTTGACAAAAAGGTTTTAGCACGTTTCGTACTAGATTCATTTGCCTCAGATATTCTTTTGAGCTCGGCAGTATTTGCTATTCTATTGTATCTAGTAGTAAGTTCATTTATCAGCTTTTTCAACTCAGGCTCAGCAGCAAGTTTTTTGCGTGTAACTTGCATTCTTTGGTAAAGCCCATCCATTTCAAGCTGCCTCTTAGCTTTCATTCCTTCGTTGCTCAAATCGAAGTCAGGGTCCTCTACTTGTAATATGTGATCTTCCGTCACTTTGTAATTCCAAGATAATGAGGGATTTGGGAAGTTTTCAAAGTTTGAAGTTCTCGTTCCAACAATGAGTTCATCCAATAATTCTGCATTGTCTATTTCTTCAAGCCTTTCTAAAGAGTTAATGAAAGGAGGTGCTTTTCTGATCTCATCACCAAATGGAAGTTCAAACATTGCTAATGATTGAGGATATCTAAACGTGAGGTTCTGCTCGCTGATTAACCCTGTCGGGATCAAGTAAAACAATCGTGGATATGATGTCTTTCTAGGCATGCCCCAACAAACTGCCATCATTCTCTTTCTTAAAAGGGATTGGTATAGTGATGCAAACTTTTGTAGAGACTCTTCTATCTCTCCATCTTCGTTTGCAATCATAAAATTTGATCTGCCAATTGTGTATGCTGGATTGAACGCTTTAAAATTTCGGGTAGCAATGATATGAAGAGCTGGTTTTTCTTCACCAAAATTCATACATTCACCTTTTATTTGGCTATCTATTGGTAAGTACTGGTCTGCAACTTGGTAGACTCTGGTGATATGCTCGGCTTCTATTGGTTGGCCATCGCAGAAAGGAATAGCCTTTCTGGTGGCATGATGATATTTACCATCTTTATAAGTAAACCTGACTTTTTTCCAGCTTGCAGGTGAAGTGAGATTGAGACCCCTCACAGAAATTCTAACATCTTTCATGATCAATGGGCATTGAAAAGAAAAGCGTTTCACAGCTGAATGTTTCATTATTTTCTCTTCGATTGCTTCAAGTGAAATTTCATTGATTGCAGGCAAGTACTTTGTTGCATCTTCGTCAACAGAGAAGTCAAAAAGCTCGTTAAATTCCTTCAAGCGATTATCATTAACTATACCATCATCTTCCTCCAATTTGATATTCTTTTGTAAAATAAATGGAATCACAGAAATACCTGCAGAACTAAGATCGCGTAACTTGTTCTGTAACTTTCTCATAACAGATTGATTTCCATTAGACGGTGTCAAGCAGTCGGTAAAGATAAATACCTTTTTGATTGTATACTCATCCGACTTATTGTAGATACTATTGAAGTCAATTTGGGATTGTTGTAACATGTTATATAACGATGTACCAAAGTACATGTCAGAGTCAGTGTTTTTAATAGGAAGTAGCTTACTCCACCTTTCTCCTGTGCTAAATGAAATATTTATCACTGATTGCTTTGGGACTGATGACTTCAGAAAAGTGTCCAAAATCTTGAGCATTTTATCGTGAAGATCACGAAGTTGGAAGACCCTATAAACTCCATCTGGCGTATCCCCACCATACTTTACATTACTCTGTTTTGTGCAATTGCCAATGTAAAACCCCAAACCAGTCTTTGGCATTGTCCTTATCAAAGTTTTGAGTAAATTTAGAATACTCTCAAATACTGAAGACAAATTGTCATACATTGTAGGTGTTAAGTATAGCATTAACACTATCCCTTCATGCACCCTAAAGTCATTTGATTCATCTGGTTCCTCATTATTTTCAATATGTGGATCCATTATTTTGATTTTCTCATAACCGAATGAATTTTATGGCCAATGGTAAGAAGAGATCACATCGTGAAAACTGCTGATTCAAATAAACGAGCGCAACGAATTCTTAATTATGTCAGAAACAGCGTACTCAGGACTTATCCACCATGACAACCAACGCATTGACTAGACAAAAGTGAGAATTCCCTAGTACAAAGATACATCTGTTACTATTATCAGATATATATGAGCAAAGAGGCCCTCAGCTCTAGCTGCAACATCAGTAGGTGGTTGGGGCTAAGAAGGCCAAGTAAAAGTTCCCGCGTACACCATCAACATTCTCGACAATTTCGTTGTTTTCCCAATTTACCCTTTTTATCACACCAACGTTTAACTTTGTCACAAAACGTTTATTTGAAATATTTTCAACAAGTGTCCCTCAGGTATCCATGAGTAAATACATGGAAATGCTCCTGCATCCTGCAGAGCTAAAAGCTGCAGTTCAGTTGAAATGTTTTAGAAAAACCATCTATCCACTCAAACCAAGTTCTGAAAGTGAAAAACTATGTTATCAGATGTTAAAACAAACTTCCAGATCTTTCTGCGCAGTTATTATGGAATTAAATCCTGAACTAAGAAATGCAATTATGATTTTTTATCTTGTTTTGAGGGCACTTGATACTGTTGAAGATGATATGTCCATTGACCCAAAAGTGAAAATTCCCCTACTTAGATTATTTCATCAAAAATTAACTTTAAAGCAATGGAGCTTCAATGGAAACGCTGAAACTGAAAAGGATAGAATTGTTCTGGTCCAGTTTACAACCATATTGGATGAGTATCATAAGTTGAAGCCTGCTTATCAAGATATCATTTGGGAAATTACCAAAAAGATGGGAAATGGAATGGCAGATTACATTGAAAACGAGGATTTTAATTCTAATGGTGTCAAAACCATTGAGGATTACGATATGTATTGTTTTTACGTGGCAGGGCTTGTTGGTCATGGTTTAACAAAACTAGGTGTTGAATCCGGTTTTAGTGACCCGTATCTTGCTAAGCACCTTGAGCTTAGTAATTCTATGGGATTATTTTTACAGAAAACTAACATTATCAGAGACTATAAAGAAGATCAAGATGACGGAAGAGCGTTTTGGCCGGAGGAAATTTGGAGTAAGCATGCAAAGAAACTATCTGACTTTCTATATCCTTCAAACTATGAAAACGGTCTACACTGTATCAGTGATCTAGTTTTGAATGCGATGGATCATATTAAGGATTGTCTTGTATATCTTTCTATGGTATATGATTATTCTACTTTTAGTTTTTGTGCAATTCCACAAGTAATGGCTATAGCTACTTTGGCTGAAGTTTTTCAAAACAAAAAAGTTTTTACCAGCAACGTCAAAATCAGAAAGGGTGTGGCATGTGACTTAATTTTAAGATCAAGAACATATGATGGTGTTTTAAAAATTTTCAGTGAATACTTAAGAATAATACATCACAAGTGCCCGGTTTCGGACCCCAACTACTTGGCCATTGGTATCAAATGTGGTGAGTTAGAGCAATTTATTGAAGAATTGAACCCAGATCCATCACACTTACCTAGTGGAGTCAAACCTATGCAAACTGAAAACTATCTCCGTGCTCTCAAGAAAATCAAACATGAGAAGCCTATGAAAGAGATGATCAAACAAGAAAATATGTACACTAACATAATTCTTGGTCTGTTCAGTCTTTCTGCTATTTCTTTTATATACACATGTATCACTTACATGAATTAGACATGCTAGGTGTTTTTGTATAAACTTTACAATTTAAAATGAAAAAAATGATGAAGCCTTGAATCATCTTTATAGCTATAAGTTTTAAACACTCTGGGTTGTTTGAAATCTTTTCTAGATCTATCTCGCTCATTTTCTAAGTTCTGTATTATATAGTCATAATTGATTGAATCCTTTATTTCTTCTAGTGGTTTATTTGAATCAAGAAAGTATTTGAGCCGACTATCGGAAATCATGGAGTCGATTGTATTCAAATACGCGATGGTACTCGCAGGAAGGGTACCATGCGATTCCAGAAATTCAACTAGAAAATACAATGCTGTATCAATTTCCGAGCCATTCATTTGAACTTTCAGAAGTGCATTATAGTTATCAGGGCTAATCACAAGCCCTAGCGATCGAAAAAATTGGTATAGTTTCAATGAAAGTAATTTGAAAGGATATTTCTGTAACTGGTGTAATATGATTTCTTTATGGTAATCCTTTATATCGTATTTATGTTTGATCAAATTGTTTAGCAAAAAAATTGTGCTGTCCATTGGCACGTCTTTATTATCTATGGATGACAATAAACAATATACAAAAAGGTCCTTTGTCTGATTGGCAAATGAAGGCAGAAGAGAACCGCATAAATCACCGATAAATTCATAATCTCGTAGTCCCTGCATCGATATAAGCTCTGCTGGAAGATCTTCCAATGCTATTGAAATTGAGCTGTCTGTTATCAACTTATTCATAACCGTAAAACATTCTTTTGCTTCAAAACAAGAAATGTATTTTAGTACACAAATTTCACGTAATTTTGAAGATTTTAATAGTGGTATTACCTTCAGGGAGTTTTTTAAATCAGAGTTTTCTACAAAACAGTTGAAAACTATCATCAAGGTGGAGTCCAGCAAATTTTCACTTTCAATAAATGAAAGGCACCGTTCAATTACTGCATGATTTCTATTGTTCACTGCATGTGACAAAATATTGCCAAACTCTTGACTTTCTATCAGGTTCAATTTTTCAAGTCTATTCATGATCTCAATTATAATGTGTGTATCATTTCTCTCACAAGCTTCAATCAATACAGACATCAATTTTAATTGAATTGCTAGCTTCTCATTATCTATATATTCCACTTTTGATAGAGTATCAAATTCATCCAAAGCAAGTATGGCGGCTTGTTCATATTGACCTTTGTAGAGAAATCTTGAAATATCGTAATAAGAAGTTCGAAGTCCCCATTTTTTCAGAAAGTCTCTAAAGAGCTCACTAGCTGCATCATTATTGGATTTTATAAATATATGATTAGCCAAAGTAGTGGTTCCCATATCGATTTCACTCTTGTCTTTCAACTTGTTTAGTTCTTTCAAAGCTGGATTAGATCTATCCCCATGAAAATGATCCAAAAAATACTTCAGCTTCCGTTTGACTTCACTCTTCGTTATATTATGTGCTTTACTCGAGTACTGACGAAAATTCATCAAATACCTTTCTAGTTATTATATTGTACTGATAACCCCAACATACATGTTAACGTTGGATTAATCCGCCCATGTTTTGTTAGTGCGCTGGAATAGAGGATCACATAAAAAATTCAAAGGCAGGTTTTTCGATTCTTCAATTCGGCTACTACTCTTCGTTGTATACAAAAAGTAAAAATGACTTCAAAACTTCTTAAAAGAGGACTCATCAGAAGCTATTCAAGTGGTGCATCCAATATTAAAGTTTTTGATAGGCACGTTAAATGGTTACAAAAAGAAAGGGCAGCACACAACCCGAATTTTAAATATGCACAATATTTAAAGGATGAAATCAATCGTCGTACAATAGAAAGACTTTCCTACTTGAAAATTGACTTCCCTAATGTTCTAGACTATGGTGCACACGCAGGAAATTTTGAAAGGCTTTTATGTGATGAAACTAGAGATGATAACTCGGAATGGAAAACGGATAGAGAAATAGTGAAATCCAAGATTGGTAAAATTCTTATGGTTGAATCATCTCAATCTTTACTTTTCAAAGATATGGATTCTAAATTCAACAAAGAATTGAATATTGAAAGATTGGTTGTTGATGAAGAGTCTTTTGACGCAGCAGAACTATTGGAAAAGAATCAATTTGATTTGATAGTATCTAATTTAGCATTACATTGGATTAATGACCTCCCAGAAGTGTTTAAGAAACTCTACAACTGTTTAAAACCCGATGGATGCTTTATTGGATCCATGTTTGGAGGTGATACCTTGTTTGAGCTTCGGACATCTTTACAGCTAGCCGAAATTGAACGATACGGTGGTATTTCCCCTAGAATTTCTCCTTTTGTTGAGTCCTCTGATGTTGGAAATTTAATGCAAAAAGCAGGATTTCAAATGTTGACAGTTGATGCAGAGGAGCTGATTGTAGATTATCCAAATTCGTTTGCTCTAATGGAAGATTTGCAGCTAATGGGAGAGAATAATTCTGTTTTGATGACTCCTCCACCTCTTACTAAAGACCTATTACTGGCTGTCGAACCTATATACAGAGAACTCCATGGCGATAAAAGTACGGGACACATACCTGCGACATATCGTTTTGTTTATATGATTGGATGGAAACCGGGAAAGTACATGGCAAAACCAGCAGCAAGGGGCAGTGCAAACGTTAGCTTGAAAGATATCTTGGAAGATAACGGAATCGAAACTTCAACCCTTGTCGAAGATGAGGAACCAAAAAGCGAAAAATAATTCTATTTAATTGTTATACTGTACATATGTTTATAGCATCAATCTTAGTTAATGAGTGCATTTAGTCTGTGTCCAACATTTCTCTGAAACCTTGCTGATTTCTTCAGTATATTAGTGGTACTACAATCACGTAAACTAAGATAATGAGCAAACCAAATATATAGTCTTTGAGTAAGGCCAGTTTCTTCAAATTTTGCATCATTCAAAACTCGCATAATCTCTTCTTTAGACGTCTTAGCAAAGTTGATATCGGTGCCGAACAAATTTCCTACAAAAAGACCAATCGAATCAATCCCTTGAATGGTCCCTTTGAATAAGTCAATCGGGATTCTTTGCTGTATAAAGATTGACATGTCTACCACACGATTCTTGTAATTTTTACTTGAATTCAAAAGAAGCTCTGTTTTGAATATCATTTTCCTTTCCTTTGGTGTCAGCCTTTCTAAGCTTAAGAATTCCTTTTTCCTTGATTCTTGGCAATTATCTTCTATTTTTTTTCCATTCGGATAGACTGTTATGACAATTTTTCGCTTCTCTGTAGAGTCAATAGAGAGCTCTTGGATTTTTAAAATCGATTCTTCTCCTAGCAATTTCTTGCTGTTGGACTTATATTTTTTCTTCTTTTTGGATGATAATGCAGTTTGTTCATCTGATTTCCTTGCTATTACTTGTCTATGCGCTTTGATCCTTTTTACCATATTTTCTTTAAAGGATTCTTCACTAAAAGACAGCCACGCCTTCTTCACAGGAAGAACAAGTTTGCTATCAACATAAACGTATCTACTGCCTGTCAAATCTTGATAAAAAACTTTGATAGCTTCCTTCAGTATTTTCAAAGCTGAATTTGAACATGCACATTGTGTCAAATATTTCCAAAATGATGTCCTTTCGTAAGATTCCCAAGTAGGATAAAGGATCTCAATGGATTTTAGTAGTAAAGCATAAGGAGATTTATTTCTATCTAGTGGCTGCTCATAGTCAAGTTCACTATTTTCAAGTGCAAAGAAAAAGCGCCTAAAAGCATCATGTTGCAAGGGATTTCCAATGATACAAGCTTCAACCAACTTGAATCGATGATTATAAGTTGCTAGCTTCAATTTAAAATTTTGACATTTTTCAGCTATCCTCAGTAAACAGGTATTTTGAGCGGAAAGGTTATCAATAATTCGAATCATAAATCTATCTGGAAAATTGTAAACCTCAAATATAGAGATGAAAGCCGAAGTTATATCATCTTCTTCATATCGAAAACAATCCAAAAATAAAATATCAACATTCCCATCCAATACTTTTTTGAATGGATTCAATAAGAGCATAAATAGGTACATCCGAACTGTGAGCTGGTCCGGTACCGGGTATTTAGGGGTTAAGACGCTAGCACTGTAGCGATAGCATTTTTTAATATTAGTAAACATTAACATATGAATGGCATTTTGAATTTCTGGTGTCCAGTTATTGAGTTCAAGCGATTGAAACTTCCGGCTGCAACTAATCTTGAGTGGCTGTGGAAACTTTACTATTCGTTGCCAAATAGTGAGCAATAAATCAATGTTATGAAATAGATAAATTTGTCGATATAAAGCTTCAAAAGAGAAATACTTTTCAACATTATGAATGCAACGATACATGTTATAATCCGGATTGTTACTGTTATTTGAATGGAATCGCAAACAATCAGATAAAAGATCAATATCAATACCTTTTGAAAAGGCACAGCTCAACTCATATCGGTATTCACCAATCAACTCGATCATTAAATTATAGGTGTAAGTTTGAAGCAAAGATGATTCGGAAAAAAGAAAATAAGAATTCAAAGACATGAAGTGAAACCTTAATGAGTGTGTGTCATTGTTGATCAAGCTTGATAAAAACAGTATATAATGAACCGTAATTCTATTTTCCGTTTCGAATTCAATCAAATTGTCCATTTTAGCTTCTAATATTTTTAAAGCATCAAAAATGATACTATTTTCAAAAGGAGTTTGACTTTTGCTCCATTTATAGAAAGTCTTCAGAAAAATGGAAATTTTGTCCCAATCATGAAACTTCTCAAAATTGAAGCCAGACCATAATAACGCTGGGAAAACTACAGATTCTACTGAAAGAAACGAATTCTCTCTCCATTTCAAATCTTTAAATTCCAATATATCAACAAAATATTCATCTAGGTCAACTAAATTCAGTGGAATCATTTTCTGAAAAAATGTATCAAGAGAAGCACAAACAATCATAAAGCCACTTTGATAGCTAAAATAGTCCAATGTTTTGAATAAGTGAATCACACTTTTTTTCAAATGAAAGTCAGAATTAAGATTGTTTATCACCGTGTTATGAAAAAACCTGATGAAAGTATCAACTATTTGCTCATCAAAATTAGAAGGTTTCCAATGAATTAAGAGATATATCGTTACCATCATTTTCATTAGCTTCTCCCTTGAGCATGAAATCAAGAAATTAGGTAAAGCCTTACAGAAATTTTGGGTGTATTGCGGATGAGTGTAACATAATTGAAAATACCATGCCTTCTTTTTAACGGTATTAAGCTCATGGAGAAATTCGGTTCCTATATTCGAACAAATAAGGTCAAATAAAACTTCGTAATTGGTCGCTTTATAGCTATATTTCATGAATGTCTCACAGATAAACCGAAGTGAGGTCTTTACCCTAACGTCAAGATGTGATTTTCCTAATACTTTTATCGCCGGGGAAACACAATCAAAGTTTTGAAAAGTAAGCAGAAAAGTTTCTAATCTCTTCTTATAGTACACATTCTTTCTAATCAGTATATCAATGAACACCAAAATAACTTTTTGGGTGTTATTCATGTGATACTTTGATAATGACCAATGCCTTTCTGAAAACCATCTTTGAAATATTGGTGTCAGGATGCGGAGTGCATGATTAACTTCAAAATTAGAAGTATTTATCTGATCAACCAAAGCTGAAACTGTAGACACATCATTCATTTCATCTCAAGTTTCTGTTACTTGGAGGAGCCCGTCTTATTACTGCTTTTTGTACCTATAATAGATACATCAAGAGTGATTCATAACCCTTATTTTTTCGAGGATTAGCGTATCACGTGATATAGTACAAGTGATCAAGCTGTCAAGTGTTTTGTAATCTATAAAGATACAGGGTAGAGAAAAGCAGTAAAATCTATAAAGAACTATCAAACCACTAAATTCAGAAAGTATCCGAGTTTTTAAGAAGTATCTCAAAATCTTCGTGAAACAGTTTTGTTGATTGGAAACGCTGTAAGCTCTCAAACTCAGATGAATTATCAGTTCTAAATGAAAGCTGGATTTGGTTCATATAAGAAGCAATGCCGTAATATCGTGTACGTGGTACTTTGAAATCAATCAGCTTCAAGCCCGCTTCGTTCACAGCATTTTGCACCAGCCTATACAACTGCCAAACACTTTGTTGATTTTTGGGTTGGGGCTTCAAGGTGTAAACTAGCTTGTGTATCTGCATAACAGCACGTTCAGGTTTTGCTCTCACGGTACATCCCCTTGTGTGCAGCACAGTGGAGAGCTGGCAACCTTCCACTGGCCTCAGTGGTGTAAAGGAGAGTCAGATCGTAACAAGAAGCGAATTGAAGCCGCCCGAAGCGGAAGCAGCGATTGTTATTTTTAGCTGATGCGATGCTAGTTCGCAACAGCAAACATCTCTTCTAGTTCAGTCGTTTCTTTTCACCGCTTTGTTATTCTTTTCACGTTTGGTTTTCTCCGTGTTTGAATAGAAGCAGGTACGTCTCTTAACAAATAGAATGCTATTGTCTTTGCTATATACCTTCTTTGCGTTGACATTTAAAGTAGTCGCAAGCAAATGGTCTTCGGAAGCAAATATTCTACAATTTGATAATGTTGGTTACGAAGGTTTTTACTATCCAGTCTCTAAAATTGAAGCTTTAGATGATGGTAATTGTACCTGTGAAAAGGATTATGACCACCCATTCATTTTCAAAGGACCATTAGCACCGTTAGATGAAGCATTAACCGTTCACTTTAGGGGACCAATGAATTTACTGAAATTCGCCTACTATGTCACGGACTCTTATGATTTTGAACAGACCAGTGGTAATTGGACTCGTTTAGCTTACTACGATTCTATTGCAGGTACAGCTGACAATGTCACATTTTTGGCAAACTATGGGCACGATAACGTTTGCTTAGGTAGAGCAGCAGATTACCTTTCTTCTGATGGTTTGTCAAAGGCTGATTCTCCTCAAATTTTGGAAAATACCACTATTCCATCTGCCAGGGAATTTGCTATTGCTTCAAGCGTCAAATGTGCTGGTGTTGAAGATTGTGGTGCATATAGAACGGACGGACAAGCTTATCATGGATTCGGTGGTGTCAATAAGATGTTTTTATTTGAATTCAACGCACCTTCTGATTTATCACAAGAAAACAAAGTCAATAAGACTTACGTTTATGATATGCCAGCTATCTGGTTGTTAAATGATCATATTTTAAGAACATCACAATATCCACTCAATGGTAACTGCTCCTCCTGGAACAGTGGATCAGGTGAGTTTGATGTTTTTGAAGTTATGAATGTTACAGAAAGAAATCATTTTTATTCCACCATCCACGATTTTCAAGGAACAGATGATATTGGAACTGGTATTCAAAATTTTGGTTGGTTACAAAGAACACCAAACGCTACTATGAAAGGTGGTGTTGTCTTCTCTGAAGATAAATCTATTACTGTGTTTCTCTCAAATGATACTTCAATCGATGATTCAGTGTCAAACTCAAACCTGAAAAACTGGATCTCGCCTTTACTCAGTGAAAAGGAAGAAGCTGTTACTTTGTCTTCAATTTCAATTGTTCCACCATCTTCTACAGCGACCGCCGCATCAAGTGTGTCCAGTATCAAATCATCGTCACACAAAAACGATTCCAGTGTTGCTTATGTGAGCTCTTTCTTATCTGCTATTAGTATTTTTCTAGGATTTTTCATTTGATACCATTACTCTTCCCTGTCTGGTGGTGTTTTTTTCTACGAATATAGCCGAAGTATGGAGAATTCGCTCTACCAGGTTCGATTCTGGCTTTTTCATATGCTTTTCATACTCTCTTTTTTTTCTTCTTAGACAGTTAAACTAGATAAAATCGTCTCTTTATTATAGTCATTGGATAGCCCAAATAGGACTCTGTAGCGCTGGGTATCACGAACTTGCATGTGACATTGCAACTAAATGACACGAGTTTCTAACTAAGCGCAACTTTAAGGCTGTGTTCGTGGAATTTTCCAACCTCAGTATTTTTAAATACACATCATAATAAAGAGATCACTACTCCCTTATTTCTCATTTCATCCTATCGCTTCAGTAAACCAACTTTTTGAGATGTCGAACAACTGGACAGTAGATCCTGATTCTAGAAGAAAACTTTTGGCACTTCAAAAGCTATCAAACAATAAAAAGTGTTTTGACTGTCAAGCGCCGAACCCTCAATGGGCATCACCTAAATTTGGTATCTTCATCTGTCTAGAATGTGCAGGGGTTCATCGTGGCTTAGGAGTTCATATCTCTTTTGTTAGATCGATTACAATGGATCAGTTCAAGCCCGAAGAATTGAAAAGAATGGAACTAGGTGGTAATGAAAAATGTGAAGAATACTTCTCTTCACATGGTGTTTACCTATCGTTACCTGCAAAAGAAAAGTATAATAATTATGTTGCAGCAGATTATAAGGAGAAACTCTCTGCAATTGTCAATGGTGAAGACTGGACAGAACCTGATCATAGTGGAGAAGAACTATTCCCTTCTCAAACAACAACTCAATCTCAATCTAATTCGAAAACTCCATCATTCACCAATACTGCTAACAACTCCACTTCCAGTCTAAAGCCACCTGCAAAAGAAGAAAATGAGCAATATTTTGCCAAACTCGGAAATGCTAATAGTAATAGACCAGATCATTTACCCCCATCTCAAGGAGGTAAATATCAAGGATTTGGTAGTACACCAGCACCGGCAAAGAACTCAAATGGTGGTTCATTTGCTGGGCTGACCCTTGATGCATTTCAATCGGATCCTCTTGGTACATTTAGCAAAGGTTGGGGACTGTTCTCATCTACCGTTGCCAAATCAGTGAAAGAAGTCAATGAAACAGTCATCCAGCCAAGTGTAAAACAGTTAAGTGAACAAGAATACGCAATTCAAGCTAAGAGAGCTATGGAGCAGTTTGGACAAAAAGTTACGGAAACAAGTAGTGCGTTACAAAGTCAACTTTTAGATACTGGTAAGGAATCTAATAACAAGTTTGGTAAATTATTTGATGGTTTAGGTGAAGAAGATGATGAAACTTTTAAAACAGCATTCGGCTTACCAAAGCCCGAAAAGAAAACCTCTCTTCCTGGAATGGGTACAAAACCAACTGGTGGATGGTCAAACAATGACGATGATGATAAATGGGAATCCTTTTAGTGCAATGTGTACTATGTGTTTTAGTTTATTTTTATAAAATTAGCCGAGTTAAACATAAATTTTCAAATAGCTTGGCCTATAAGCAGAAAACAAAAAAAACATAGAATTTGAGTAAAGTCATACGACTGATGTAAACTTTAGAAAATAGCAGCACTTTTGACCTGTGTATAAGACCCATTTTGTTCTTGTAGACTCATGGCTGGGCATTTGATAAGAAGCTGAAAGAAAAACTTGATAAGAATTGACGCTTACTTCCAAAATAGGAAAGAGGCTCTACCAGAAAAATATGCTTAGTTAGCATATATATTTAACCAATAGTTCTTTTATCTTAAAGTCCTAGTAGTGCTTTTTTGATTTATTATCAGTATAAGCAAAAAAAAATATGGCGACTGAAACATCAGCTGTAAATACCACACAAGTACCAGAAAATATCAAACCTGCATCCAAAAAAGGATACACTGTCACCACTCAAGGTGCTCATAATATTTCTATGGGTAATCCTAATCCACATCAAATTCCAAAGTTTGATGATCCTTATGAAGAGAGAGAATGGATTTTAGAACACATGGCAGGTGTTTTCAGAGTTTTCGGTAGGAAAGGTTACACTGAAGGTACTGCAGGACACATTTCTGTGAGAGACCCTGTTGAACCAAATACATTTTGGATCAACCCACTCGGTATTCACTACTCATTACTGAAAGCTTCTGATATGGTTAGAGTGGATGAAGAAGGTAATCTTGTCGGTGGTAATACTGCCGCACCGATTAATGCAGCTGGTTTTGCTATTCACTCAGCTCTTCACAGGGCAAGACCAGATATCAATGCAGCATGTCACACTCATTCACCTTATGGTAAAGCTTATTCAACATTTGGTCAACCATTAGAGATGATAAATCAAGATTCTTGTACATTCTTCAATTGTCATACTGTTTACAATGATTTTGGTGGTGTAGCTATCGAAAAGAAAGAAGGTGAAGCAATTGCAAAAGCAGTTGGAGAAAAAAATAAATGTATTATTTTGCAAAACCATGGTCTACTGACTACTGGAAGAACTGTTGATGAAGCGGGTTACCTTTATACTCTTATGGAGAGAACCTGTGAAGTTCAACTTCTAGTTGACGCTGCAGCTGCAAGTGGTAAAAAGAAGCAGATTATTGGAGATGATGAAGCTGCATATACAGCTTTTTTGAACGGTGATCCTGAAACTTTATATTTGGAATTTCAGAATGATCTTGCGCTTGAGAAGCACTACGATGATTCCTTCATGACTTTCACTAAAGCCAAAGCAAAAGCGGAAGCAAGCTCTTAAAACTATATCTCACTTCATTCATTTTGTATATCTATTACTCCACTCCTTTTAAAGTCAAAACATTAATTGCGACAATTATATAATCTATGCCCTTAACTTCCATAATTTTGTAGTAAGTTACTGTGGGATGCAAAGAGAGTTGTTGTTTTTCTTTGGTGGGGACACTTTCATGTGTACACAATAATTTTTTCTGTGAATTTAAATTCAATGAGATGAGATCAATATGAATCCTATCATACCTTGATTGGTAGTACGATGGACATTGATAATGAGCAACAGATAACAAACATATCGAATTATGTTCTTGATATAAGGAACAGTGATATGTTTATACCGACGGATCATAGTGAACAAAGATATTCTTCACCCATACCGGGCAAGCAAAGAATTGCATATTTGGTCGTAGATACAAATTTTATTCTTTCACATTTAACACTACTATCAGATCTAGAGAAGCTATTGCATACGAAATATAAAGGGGCTTATCAAATTGTGATACCAAAACAAGTTATTCATGAACTTGATGGTCTAAAGGAGTCCAAAAAAATTGTTGATTCTACTTACTCGATTGCAAAATTAGCTAGAAATGCAATAAATTGGTGTTATTCACATTTTCAAGATTCTGTTCCAACAGTGACAGGACAAAGATTGCATGAAAGAATTGATAAACATGCATCAAAGGATAATGCTATTTTGGATTGTTGTCTCTATTTTCAAAATATTGAAAATGGTGGTTCCAACTTGGTAATTCTACTGTCGGATGATAAGAACTTATGTGTTAAATCTTTAGTAAACAATGTGTTAACTGTCAGTTATAGGCCAGGAATGACTGCTGAACTTATTGCACAAAATGTTGTTAATGAACTCAATGCTAACTATAACTATGAAATACAAGGCTGTCAAAGTCTACCAAAACAGCAAATAAACTTACAACAAGAGGATTTTTCGATTTCCCAAGAGCAAAATAACAAATTCGATGGTTCACAAATGGAGATTGAAGACTATGGGTACCACATTGAGCCGGAGCTACAAATGCAGGAACATCAAAAGCAAAATCCTCAATCAATTTATGAGGCATCATCTAATAATCCAGATTCCATAGTGGAAGCCATCTATTCACAGGTAACGACATTAGTTTTGGAAAGTATATCATATGCTGTCAATTACATTTATGAAGATGAAACTGATCTCCTTGATTATAATGAAACAAGCTTGAAAAATTTACATGATGCAGCTAAATTTATAATCAGATATTCCTTTTCAATATTTGGAGACTTTTTCGACAAAAGGAATAATCCCGTGAAAATATTGCAGAATAACTTTACTAAATATACCAAATTACCTTGCGCTAATACACATGACTTGAAAGATTTTATAACGTTTTGGGGTGACTTTTTAGATGGTATTTACGAAAATCGAACTAATGAACAAAAGGCAGCTTTAATCAAGATTAAAAGTAATTGGTACAATCTTGTATTACAAATTTAATAGAATGTTAAATAGGGATTTTATAGATACTTTATTAAACAAACTAAGCATTCCGACGCTTTTGTTCTCTTCGCAAAAGACCGTGTAGTTTCCTTTTTCTTTGAGTAGAGTGGTTGTTATTATCATTATGTCTATCAGCATATTTATTTGTATCATTTTGGCCTTTGTTTCTGCTAGGTACTTCTATAGTTGAAGATTTTGATAAACTTTGAGTATGGATTATTTTATTCCACAAAAGCTCATTCTTTGGATTAACAATGCTATTATTGTCAAAAATTGTAAGGTTTTCAATACAAGATGTTACAGTTGTATCTTTATATTTCAATATTTTAGTATTAACAAATAAATTATGAATGAATTTACTTTTGAAAACATCAGGTTCCTTTTCATAAGTACATTTTTGAACGTAAGCTTCCGCAATGTTAGCAATCAGTTTATTTTTATTCGTTATTTGATTGTCTAAAAGAGCAATTAGTTCACTTTGTAAATTAGCAAAATCTTCCAATTCTTTATGTATTGATTTCACAACTTGTAATTCTTTTGACTCTGAAAGGGTGGATAAAGGGAGAGTATATTTAAAAGAATTATGAATTATGGTTACATTTGATAAATCATCAGCTAATTCAATAATTTTATATTGTTGTAATATTGGTTTCAATGACTTTTGAAATTCTTTAATATTGGAAATAATTTCAGGTATTGCAGATGTATCAGTTTGAGATAAATTATTCAACTTATAAGTTTTATCAAAGAATTCTGATTCAGATAAAGCATTGAACGCTAATGAAAAGTTGTAAATGTCTGTAAGATTGACACTAATACCATTTTCAGTGGAGATCGATAAATAGAGAGTATTTTTTCTATTATCTTGATTTAATTCAATCGGCTGGAACATCGAGAGTAATGATCCAAAGCTTACTACTACATAATAGCTGAGAAGTAGTAGTTCATGAAACATTAAACGAATATTATGAGGGCACGTGACAACTGGATACGAAAGTAATGGAAAAATCATACACACAAACCATCTTCAATTGGAGTAAGCTAAAGAATCATTTGGTTGCATTGATATTAATTTTCTTGCAATTCCAACACAACTAAAAGCTAAGTGTGTATTAGCGTTTTCTCTTTACTACTACAGTTTGTTGAGAATATGATTTTGAACGAAGAGGGATATAAGTTAAAGAAAGCCATAGAATTGCTGAGCCGCTTAAATGATAAGTTTTTTTTTTTTCCGTCATTCTTTTTTTTCACTTTTATTCAACTTGTAATTGAACCACAACACTTGTAAATCTACCGAAACTTGAAGGAAAACAACACAAACACGACCAAATGTTAAGAAAGCAAGCACGTGAGCGTCGTGAATACTTATTTCGTAAAGCTCAACAGTTACGTGAACAAAATACTATTGCTAAAAGACAACAATTATCGAAATCTTTGGCAACTGGTAAACCATTACCTAAAGAGATTGCAGAAGATAAACAATTACAGAAAGATTATTTATATGATGAATCTATTCAACAATCGAATGAAGAATTAGATGATGAATATAGTGCATTAAGTGGATTAATTGAACCAAGAATTATAATTACAACATCAAGGAATCCATCGACAAGATTATCACAATTTACTAAAGAAGTTAAATTATTATTTCCGAATGCAGTTAGACTTAATAGAGGTAATTATATTATGCCAACATTAGTTGAAACGTGTAAGAAATCAGGTATAACAGATATAATAATTTTACATGAACATAGAGGTGTACCAACGACTATGACAATATCACATTTACCACATGGACCAACAATTACATTTACTTTACATAATGTTAATTTAAGGCATGATTTATTAAATGTTACAAATCAAAGTGAAGTTTATCCACATTTAATTTTTGAGAATTTTACATCAAATTTAGGTGAAAGGTGTAAAACAATTTTAAAACATTTATTCCCACCAGGTGTTAAAATTGATTCACCTAGAGTTATTAGTTTTATAAATCGAGAAGATTTTATAAGTGTTAGACAACATGTTTATGCTAAAACTCGTGAAGGTGTTGAATTAAGTGAAGTTGGACCTAGATTTGAAATGAGATTATTTGAGATTAAACTTGGTACAATGGATGATAAAGATGCAGATATTGAATGGATGTTGAGAAGATTTGTGAGGACTGGTAATAGGAAGAATTATTTGAGTAATGAATAAATAATTGGTTGAGCGAGTAAATAAATGTGTCTATATCTTTGTAAGATAAGTTTATAAAGATAATCGGTTACGGTACTGTTATATATATTTGATTGGAAAATAAAATTCGGGAAATCAAGGTAAATTCGAAATTGGTGAGTTGAAAATGGAAAAACAAATAAAGGAAAATCGAGTGGGTGGAAATTTAGGTTTATGGGAGGGCACGTTTCAAATCATTAAATTAGTAGTGATAATGGATGGAAGTAATTTGAAGTTTAGGAAAGAGGAAAAGCAAGAAGAAAAGAAAAAAACATAATAATGTAAATTATTTAGAAGTTTGAGGTGAAATATTTGACTTCAGTTTATGTAGAGTATTAGAATTTGAAGATGAATTTGAGTTTGGAACAGTTGTGGATGAAGAAGGTGCAGCGGAGACCCTTTGAGAATAACCTGAGACTGAAAGTGGACGGCCAGAGAAACCTTGCTTTCTTGGAGTATTTATGAAAAGCTCAGATTCGTCATCGATAGCTGAATTAAAACTGGAGAAGGAAGTATTATTTGTGTTGTTCATTGCAGTTGAGGAGGCTAGGTTTAGTTTTATATTATTATTATTGTTATTATTATTGTTGTTATTATTGTTACTATTATTATTATTATTAGGACTGTTGGAATTAAAGGAGGAAGAATTAAATCCAATATTAAACCCCGAATTTTGTCTGAACCTAGTAGTAGAACAAGAATTGTTCCTGCCACTTGAAACTGGCGGAGATCTTGGAGAATTTAAAGTTGAGGAAGTTGAATTACCTCTCTCCAACTTTATACCTGAAAAAGAAGCTGATAGTGAAGGTCTCCTTATTGCAAATCTTGATTCGTGATCTTCTTGGGCGATTATATCAGCATATGAACAGAAAGATTTCTCGTTAACTATTGGAGAAGTTGAATTTCTTTGACCATTATTGGAAGAGGAAGAGACTGTTGTTGTCAAAGGAGGTAGATTTGAGAGCTGACTCGAAGATCGACTAATATGAGTAGATTGAAATTGAGGATAGTTATAGTTGTGCTGATATTGTTGAGAATTTTGTTGTTGTTGTTGCTGCTGCTGTTGTTGTTGAGATGATTGCTTTGCAGCGTTTTGAAGTTGTTGAGTAAGGTTTGAGAAGCTTGAGTTTGTGTTGGTTCTGGATAGAGTTCTTGGAGTATTTATCGCAGAAGCTCTCCTTGAAGGTCCCAAAGCTGCCTCTAAATTAGCGAGAGAAGAACGTCTTGAAGAGAAACCGAATTGGATTGGCTCTTCAATAACAAATTGTTCATCTTTGATGAGCTTTGTTGTAGCATCGAGGGAGGCAGGAATGAAAGTTTCAGTTGTTATATTTCTGTTCCTTGGTAATGAAGGTGGGTGAATGTCAGTCAACGGATCTTGCACCAATCTTTCGAAAATGAGAGAGTTATCGGTTCTCGAGTTGTAAGAAGACTGAGAAATGGAAGAAGATAATGAATATTGGTCGTTATTATCGTTTGTGTTATCGTTGTCGTTGAAACTAAGTGCAGGATTAACGTTATTGAGATCGATGTTGTTGCTATTGTTGTTAGCGTTGCGGCAAACGCCGTTAGTTGCCGAAGCTATGGAACTGGTAACGGAAGCAGTGTCTAGCATGTGGAGAGTATGCTGTGGTTGTGGAGAGTACATTGAAGTGGACTATGCTGGTGTGAATCTGAATACGAATCTGAGTGTGAAGTTGAATCGAAATCTGCGATGTTGATTGGTCGGTCGATGTGGATCGAGGATAGCGTACTTTCTGGAGTGGTCGGCGAAGTGCGGGAGAAGGGAGAGAAACAGGCGGGTGGAGAGGAGTAGTGTGGAACAGGAGTGATTGGTGGCTGTTGGCTGGTGGTATAGTTGTTACATTACAGGAACATTCGACCTTGTGCCTGTGCCTGTGCATGTACCAGCTAACAGATACTCCATACTGTCTGCTCCAGGACCAGGGCCAACCCAACCGTCGCAACGGCCGGTGCGCCTATCTCTATCGCGGGGCGATAATACGGCACACTCGACCCGCCTCGCCCGGCCTCGCCTCGCCACGACCCCACCGCGGGTTGCCACGAGCCACACACACGGCGCCGGTGCACGGGTGGAAAGGGGGCACAGGACGTTTGCGGGATTTTTCCGCCGCCCGGGCTGTGCAGGGCTGTGCAGGGCTGTGCAAAGGCTGCGCCTGCCTTTCTCGTTGCGCTCGTTGCGCTCGTTTGCGCGTGTGGCTGGTGCCGCGACAGAACACGGCGTCGCAGCTGGATCTTGAAACTGGCGCTGGCCTGGGTGGTCGAATCAAAACGGTTAATAGTGTACAGGGCTAGAAAGATTATAAAGAGGAGGAGAGGAACGGGGCTCGTCGCGGCATCTAAGCGGTCGCAGCAGAGGTGTACTTGGTGACAGCTCTGGTACCTTCGGACACTGCGTGCTTCGACAACTCACCTGGCAAGATCAAACGCACTGCGGTTTGGATTTCTCTTGCTGAGATGGTAGACTTCTTGTTGTACGCTGCTAACTTGGACGCTTCGGATGCAATTCTCTCGAAAATGTCATTAACGAATGAGTTCATAATTGACATTGCCTTTTGAGAGATACCAGTATCTGGGTGTGTTTGCTTCAAAACCTTGTAAATGTATGAAGAGTATGTCTCCTTTCTGGTCTTGGTTCTCTTCTTTGCATCAGTGGACGCTGCGGTCTTCTTACCTGCTGGCTTCTTTTCTGCTGGGGCTTTGGTTGCTGGGGCCATTTTTATATGTTGATTTGTTATTTATCAAGACGTAAAATTAAACACAAAACTACGAGTACTAACTATCACTTGCACCGCAAAGGGCAAGCACAGTGCGAACAATCTACATTTATACCAAACAGAAACTTTGCCATTGCCAATACTGATCCCAAAGTATGGATCCTTTCGAAGCCAATGGCTGCAATTGTTTACCATACGGTGGATTGTTCCTTGCGCGTGCTCATATTTAACTTCAGCTCGTGTAAATTTCGGAACGCCAAATTCAAGCCCTTACTTACTATGTTTCTAGCAATAAAACGTGTATGCGCGACTATTACCCATAGTAAATCTAATCACGCCAAAACAATGTACGTATCAATCAATAACAACTGTGTGATGATAATTCATTTCACGTACAATCAAATAATCAATCAACAATAAATTCATTTGATCAATCGACTACTTCCTTATAAATAGAATTGCCATTCTCTCAATTCCCCTTTTCTTCTTCTTATTCAGTTTCCTCCCATTTTCCTTTTCTTATATATATTATCAACAAACAAATTTAACTATATTAAATCACAATGTCAGGTGGTAAAGGTGGTAAAGCAGGTTCCTCTGAAAAAGCGTCAACTTCTAGATCTGCAAAAGCAGGTTTAACTTTCCCAGTCGGTAGAGTTCACAGATTATTAAGAAAAGGTAACTACGCTCAAAGAGTTGGTTCTGGTGCACCTGTTTACTTAACTGCAGTTCTTGAATATTTAGCTGCTGAAATTTTAGAATTAGCTGGTAATGCTGCAAGGGATAACAAAAAGACTAGAATTATCCCAAGACATTTACAATTGGCAATTAGAAATGATGAAGAATTAAATAAATTATTAGGTCATGTTACAATCGCTCAAGGTGGTGTCTTACCAAATATTCATCAATCTTTATTACCAAAGAAGACTGCAAAGGCAAAGGCTTCCCAAGAATTATAATCTTTTATTTCTTTCCTTACTTCTTTCTTTAACTTTCTTTATGTATATTAGTAATTTTAAATAACATTTAAGCTTTTCTTTGTAAATATAAATCAACAATTATATTGATTAATGAAATTAATACTTCAGCTCCAATTAGTAAAATAACCGTTAATTCTAATTGTTCATCATTATTATGACCTAATTGTTCCTTAAGCATTTGTAAGAGATCACTGATAATTTCCAACCTTTGATTTAATAATGCAACCCTTTGATTTATCTCTAAATATCCTCTAGTCGCTTGATAAATTGGTTCAAGTTCAGGCTCTGACCACATCAATTCTGGTGAATCAAGTATACTACCATGTAAATTAATATTAATTCTTAATATAAATAATTCTCCAATACTTTTCATTATTTCCTCCCTTGTCATCTTAACTTTACCTGTTTGAGAGATTTGTTGTGGTATATCTTGTGTATCTTCAATAGTGTTATCAACTAATTCTTCAAATAATGATATCTTAACACTTTGTGAAATAGCATATGATATACTTAATTTAATCATAAAATTGGAATCATCCCTTAATGTAATAAAATCATTATAAATTCTTGGTTGATAACTTTGTGTAATATAATAATTAAATTCTTCCTTTTGAACATCTTCATCAGCTAATTTTTCATTCTCAAATTTAGCTAATTCAATTAAAAACATCCTCTCTTCACGTTTACTAAAACCCCACATAACAACAACTCCATATTCAAATATAAACAAATCTTTATTCCTTTTACCAAAGTCAATTAATCCACCTTCATCATCTAATTGAATTTGTGTATTCATCAATTCTTCTGCTTTATTATTTCCAATTGTTTTCATATTACTATTATTATTATTACTATTATTATTACTACCATTACTACTTCGTCTCCAATCTTTAAACGTAAATGGTGTATAAATACATTCATCGAATAATTTAGGAGCTGTAGAATGAATTCTTCTTTTATCTTTCAACCATCTAATAAAATCTCTCATTTTATAACTACCAGCTGTACAATAAGTTGTAACTCTAGGTAACATCGATCTATGTTTCTTACCTAATCTTTCAGCATCTTTCCTAGCATGCGTATCCTTTATTTTCTGTAAAGAATATTGTTTTAATGTATTGGCTTTATCTAAAGCTTCTTGATCTCCATAATCGATTGAAGATTCTGGTAATAATTTAAGTTTCTGTGTAACACGTGAAGTACGTTGTGGAACCATATTGGGCCCTAATTTAGCTGCAACTGGTGCCTTTTTGCCTTGTGTACCTGTCTTTACACCTAATTGACTTGCCGATAATGAATTTAGGTTAGCTGCATTTTGTGATGATTCATGTTGTTGCTCAACCACTTTGTCGTATGGATTCTCCGATATAAGCGCAGTCGTTTCATTTGGATCAGACATTTTAGACTGGAAAACTAAAATATCTACTAAATTATTTTGAATTGAGCAGATCGTAAACCTAGAGACCAAATATAAAAGAAATCTGACCTTAATTAATTTCGCCAAAGCTAGTTCCCTGTTCAAGCGATAACAAGGCGGTGCGATACTGATTAAAAATTTCATTACATGATTTAAAAAAAAAAAAAATTCACATATCCTTTCGAAAAGAACGTAATCAGGCACGATCTTGTTATTCATATACACAAATCTATCGAATCAGCGCTTAGTATGGTGAAAAAGGTTACTAAAACTGTCTCTACTAGGAAGTTCTCTTACAAGTCTTTCAGAGATCATGTTGATTCGATCAAAATTGATCCTTTAAAGGATATCAAGAGGAAAGCTTTCCATGAAGCTGAAATTTCACATTTTCTATCAACTTTAGAACATTGGAGAGAAGTTAACCTATCGAAAAACTTCCAAGAACTTGTTGAAATAGTTGAACCACTCACATTATCTTTACCTCTATTGATTCATAATAAAGACAAAATTTTCAATGCATTAGAACACACAATCAGACTTAACGATACATTGTCTTTACAACCTTCTCTTGAGTTACTCTCTCAATTCTGTCATGATTTAGGACCTGACTTTATGGAGTATTACATCAAAACTTTAGAATTGATAAAAAATATTGCATTGGAACAAAAAGATCCTCAATCTTTGGAATTAATCTTCAATACTCTTGCCTACATCTTTAAATATCTTTCAAGAGTGTTGACGAATGACTTGATTCCAACATTTCACACATTGCTTCCCTTACTTAATGTTGAGAAAAAAGATTACATCAATAGGTTTGCATCAGAAGCTATATCTTTTTTAATTAGGAAAGCAAAGCTTGTATCCTTAAAATCATTTATTGAAGGCGTTTTCAACACCCCTGTACTTCTGGAAGATAACTCACCATCATATCATTTGGCTCTTACTGTGATGTTTACAGAATCTTTGAAAAGTGCAGCCGGTGTTTTACATTCTAAAACTGGAATTATTTTACCTACATTAGCTTCCGTGTGTTTACTGAATGCAAAATTCACTGCAATTCTCTCTGATATTATAATGGAATTGCTAGACTATACTGAAGGTGTTGAAAATTCGAAAATTCTCTATAATACTCTTTATGGTGTGTTTTACAAATCACTTGAAAACCCATCATATATTGTCATTACAAATATTTCACATATACTCCTAACTCTCTCTTTTGCTCAGTCTGGAAGGAAAGTTGATGAATGGAATGAAATTATCAAATTCATTGATCCTCTATATGATGCTTCCATAAAATTAAATGAGACACAAGATGAAGATGATCCGATCAAAATTAATTTCTCAAATTCGATGGCATCTTGGTGTGCTGTTTTGTTCAGAAATGCTGATATGGTTACACTAAGCAAAGTACATTTGAATATCATTAAAACTATGACCAATTTGAATGATGGTATTGCGTTTCTTGAGTTTGTTGATGCTGCATCTGAATTAAATCAGGAAAGAATTATGCAGTTTGCCAAATCTTCTGTTACTTCTTTTATAGTTCAAACATGGAAAGTTAACTACAAGGAGATTGCTTATTTTCTGGAAAAAATACATTCAAGAGGAATACATGATCAGTTCAATGTAATCATTCCAACTGACTTTAAAGATTTTATCTTAGCGTCATTCAAAAATTTAAAAGATATCAAAACCAAAGTCGCACTTATCAACAACTATTGGAGATTGCTTATTTTGCAGTATTGTTCAGTTCGAATCGATCCAAAATTGTTGATCAAGTTTTTGAATCTGATTAATTCCAGTGATTTGGATCCAGACTATTTTACTTTAGATGTTTACGGTTCTGCAATAGGTGCGCTTGCCAAACAAAAATTGTCCGATGCACAGATTTTAGATATCCTGAAGCTGTCTACCGAAAACTTTGCTACTTTAATTGAGAGTAATATCTTTTTGAAAAGTTTTGAGAAAATCATCTCTCAAATTCAACCTACTCATGTGCAGAGCTTAGATTTTGTTTATTCTTCAAAGTC
Organism: Pichia sp. yHMH446; assembly: GCA_030555725.1. Taxonomy (NCBI): domain Eukaryota; kingdom Fungi; phylum Ascomycota; class Pichiomycetes; order Pichiales; family Pichiaceae; genus Pichia; species Pichia sp. yHMH446. The sequence continues at coordinate 83,048 of JANIWQ010000007.1, forward strand.
TGAACTGATTCTAGCTCTAGCAAAAATTCTCAAGCTTCCATCACATGAAATTAGAGAAACTGCCCTTAATTTAATCATCTCTTTGTTTACTAAGTCTGGAGAAAATGTACCCGAAGCTATTTCTACATGTCGTACAATTGAACAAATTCCACTCACTTTACAAAATGCTAGAGATATACCTTTGAGATTTAGGCATATGGCCCAAGATTATTCACAAGAGTCTACCATCACAAACAATGTCGTTGTTAACTTCCTATTTGGTCAATTATCCAACAAATTCTCTCCGTCGTGGCAAGGTGTACAAGAATTTAGTGTCAAAGTAGTTAATCAAGTTTCAGATATTTTATGGCAACTTATAATGGAGTTTATTTCTTTGAATTTTAGTAGCCTTCAAGAGAAACCTTATTTAGTTCACAATTTTGATGATCAGTTCAATGATTCTTCTGATATTTCTCCTTGGTTACCGCAAGATAAAAGATTACATACTGTTTTAATTAACCATCAACAAGATATATACCATCAATACGAAAATGTAAATCACACTATCATCGAATACGCTGAGAATTTGAGAAAATCTTTTACTCCAACAGATTTTATTAGATACCAAGTTATTAAATTATTGAACAAAATCCCTCATCTTGCAGAAGAAAATTTTGAAGACTTGTTACCATTCATTGTTAATGAAGATGCAGATGATGTCAGTGATGCCAAAAAGGGTTCTCTATTGGAAGGGTGGACAATGACTGATAGAAATGGCTTAATTGAACTAATGACTCAATTTAAGAAATTAAGAAAAGTTAAATCAATTGATAAAGTAAAAGAACTGCTGTATATACTTCTCATGGATAGACAGGTTGAAATTCAAAAATTGGCATTAAATTGTATTCTTAATTTAAATGATGATGTATACAACAGATATCAAAAGCACTTAAGAAACTTGTTAGATGATACGCTTTTCAGAGACGAGATTGTTATGTTTTTACAAAATAAAGAGGATTCGTCCATTCAATCCCAAGATATCCCAAAGTTGATGCCTTTGGTGTTGAGAATTGTTTTTGGTAGGGCTCAGACACTAAAGACAAACAGTACAAAAGTCGGTAGAAAAGTTGCTGCAATTAAGTCATTGAACAGTATGAGCGATGAGCATATTATCGAATTTTTGAGGTTAACATTCTGCAGGTTTGAGTTAGGGTCTTTTAAGGAAACAGGATCCATTGTTGCTGATACTATCAATCGAAAAGTTTTGAAAAATATTAATGGTTTTATAAACATGAATCTTGAAGTTACTGAAACTTTGGGAAGAAATCACCGTCAATGTTTAGCTGTTTTGGTGGAGCCATTACTCTTTGGTTTGTCTCTGTCGGAATACGCTATTGAATTTGCAAGCTCTTTTGATGATCCTATTGTTGAAAAATCTGCTCGTAATGGGAGAAAAAATGGCTTCAAGTTACTTTATCAATTGATGCAATACCTCGGTGATGATTTTGATTGGAATCCTTATGGCAATCTAATCTATAGTAATTTAGTCAAATCAAAGATGGAGAAATTCGGTGAAGAAAATTTGAGCAGTGCTTCTTCTTTGCTTAAGATAATGACTAAATTATGGTGTGCACCAAACAGGCTTTTCTTTTTGTATATGGATGATTTTCAACCTGTAAGAGCTTTACTTTCTCTTTTACCAAATGAAAATGCTAAGGATAATGTTTTAACGTTGGTGTTACAATTCATCTTGTCTTTACTAAGTTTGTCTGTCAAAGATGAAAAAGTTGTTGAACTTCTCAGTATTGTGATCTCTGAAAGTCTTGAGTCCTTAGTGCTGATTTTTGAGCACAGCTCAAACAGTGAAGTGAATTCTTTGGCTGTCGAAGTTTTGCTTTCATTTGTTACGAACGATTACGTCACTGACAACGATAACAGGAAAATTTTACTTGATTCTTTAACATTGGCCTTAGAAAAACCAAACTCACAAATTGATATGGCTGTAAAGATTGATATGGTAAGAATGATTGCACATCTTGTTGAGGAGTATGAGTGTTCTTTGAACGAGATCATTCCTATCTATTCAAACATTTCAAAGCTATATAGTACATGTGAGAAATCAGATATGAGAAATGTTGTTTCAACAGTGTTTTATGGTGTGGCGAATAGATTCAGTGAACTTGAAAAAGTCTGTCAAATGGTTATTGATCTTAATGCCTATGACTCCAAAAAGTTTAGAGAACCAGATTACGATAGGAGATTACAAGCATTCAGCTTATTGAACGAAACTGAATACAAAAATCTAAGTTCCATTGAATGGATTCCAGTCCTTTACACCTCAATGTTTTTCATTAATGATGAAAATGATCAGTCTCTTAGATCTTCTGCAGGTTACACTTTTACCAGGTATATAGACGGCATGAATCAAAAGGTTGAGTCTGAAGTTGAAGAGTATGTCAGTCAATTGAAAAACTTGATAGTACCGACGATAAGAAATGGACTCAAAAAGAAAAACGAGCTTGTCAGAGCAGAATACGTACGAGTATTAAATCATATTGTAAAAAATTCCAAGTATTACAAGGATTTGGATGATATGAAGATTTTGATTTTGTATGATGATGAAGATGATGAGTCAGATTTTTTTGAGGATATCATTCATCTTCAAACCTACAGGAGACAAAAGGCACTGAGGGGCCTTTCAAAGCTATCAGAGAAACTTTCGGCTAATAGCATTGCACATTATATTCTTCCAATAATCGAACATTATGCATTCTGGACTGAGGATAAATATAGAAATGTAGCCAATGAAACGATAAGCACAGTCAAAACAGTTACACGTTTTATTTCCTGGAATCAATTTAAGGCCATAATGACAAGATATGTCGGTATTATGAATACCGCAAAGGCCAAGGAACAAAATGAGAAGCTGAGAGACTCTATTTTACTTATTATTGCAATGTCATCGGCTATGCGAGAATGGACATCATCAGATACGAAACCATTAGATTACCCCGGAACAGAAAAAATTGATGATTTTGTGTGCTCCGATCTTCTTCCAAAACTGAATAAGATTCTTTCTGTGAAAGACGAAGAAACTGTGGTCATTAGAGTGCCGATTTCAGAAGCTATGGTTGCGTTTGTTATGTGCTGCTCGCAACAAAAAATTGATTCAGAGCTTGCTGGTTTATTGACTAATATATGTCAAATTTTAAGAGCAAGATCGGAAAATTTAAGAGACTCGGTGAGGAAACATTTAGGTAGAATAGCTGTTTCCTTGGGTCCAAACTATTTAAAGTTTATTATCAAAGAATTGAAAGGCGCTCTAACCAGAGGCCCACAAATTCACATTTTGAGTTTTACCATTCATCACATTTTAACAATCATGAGTCCATATCTAGAGCATGGTGCATTAGGTGAATCAGTGCCTATGATTATGGAGTGTATCATGAACGATATTTTTGGTGAAGCTTCTGAAGAAAAGGAGGCTTCTGGGTACAGTAGTAAGGCGAAAGAAATAAAGCATAACAAAAGTTTCGATACCGGTGAACTTGTTTCCGCCAGTATCTTCTTGAAAGATTTCAATTATCTACTCACTCCAGTAAAATATTTATTGAATGAAAGATTATCTTATAAATCACAAAGTAAGTTGGAACAGCTGATGCAACGGTTTGCTAGTGGTTTGAACAAAAATGAAGAAGGGTCTTCCACCGATATTTTAGTTCTGTGTAACGAAATCTTCAGCCAGGCGACTACCATCATTGATTCTCAGAAGAAGTCTAATAAAGTTGTTGATGAAAAGGTCGAAAGGTTTATGGTTCAGTTAGATGCAAGACCTCAAAAAACTGAAGTGGAGTATTCTATTTACGTTACAACTTTGCAACAATTTGCATTTGATTTACTAAAAACGGCAATTTCAAAGCATGATCAACTTTTCAAAGCACGTTATATGGCCACATTTGTCCCAACTTTACAGGCAAGTCTTTCATCTGAGCATGAAGGTGTTGTTATTTCAGCTTTAAAGGTATTGACGATGCTTGTAAGACTCAATTTTGAAAAAGATGTTGATGCAGTTTTCACCGCTGCTGCAAATGATGTTCTTAAAATTTTACAAGACATCCCAAGTACTAATAACGATATATGTCAAAATTGTCTCAAGTTTTTGAGTAACGTCATCAGATTCAAGGATGATTTGGAATTGAAAGATTCAGCCATCAGTTACATTTTGAAGAAGGTTGAGCCAGATTTGGACTCTCCTGAGCGGCAAGCAACTGCATTTGGATTTTTGAAAAGTATTACCTTTAAGAAAATCATGATCCCCGAGATATATGATTGTATGGATGTTGTCTCTAAATTGATGGTAACAAGTACTACGACAGAAATTAGGCAAACAGCTAGGAGTACATTCTATACTTTTTTGATGGAATATGATCAAAGTAGAGGAAGGTTAGAGAAACAATTCAAACTGGTTATCAATAATTTAAAATATCCTGCTTATGCTGGTAGGTTATCTGTTTTAGAGTTGATATCTACGATTGTAAGAAAATCTTCCAAAGATCTATTAAGCAAATTAACCACATCATTCTTTATTGCTCTAGCGAACGTCTCGGTCACCGATGACTACCCTTCGTGCAGAGAAAATGCTAGTGAAATACTTGGCTTGCTATTCAAAAGACTACATGAAAGTGAAATGGATTTATCATTTGTTGAAAAATTTGCAAGTACGTGGTTGACCCAGAACAAAAAGGCTTTATTGGTTAGATGTGGTTTGAATGTTTACAAGATTTTTGTCCTTTCAGTTGGAATCGGTTTCTCTAAAACTTTAGATGAATTGGCATATGAGCGAATTGGTCGAACTCTAAAGATGGCTAAAAGATCTGATAACAATGATGACGATCCTGATGAAGATGAGGTTCAGCTTATGTCTGCGGTTGAAGCAGAGTGGCAAATGATTTACTCTTGCTTAAAAGTATTTGAATTGATCTCGAGTAAAGCTAATGTTTTCACAAAGAAATATGAACAAATTTGGAATTCCATAATTGATTCCCTTCTTTATCCTCACTCCTGGATCAGATTAGCCTCCTCGAGACTTCTGAACATACTACTGACCGAGCTTATTGTTAATAAATCTGGAAAGTTTGGCTTTAAGATCGATGATGCTGTGATTCAAACAATTGCCTTTAGAACATTTCGTCAATTGGGAGCACCAAATATCTCCGAAGATTTGGGTGAACAGGATATATCAAATTTGGTCATTATCTCTAAAAAATGGAATGCAGAAAATACAAGTTTCTTCCCTTTCAAAAGAGACGAAGTTAAATCTGAAGATTCTGGTCATGGAAAGGATTTCACTAGTGCATTTGATTGGGCTTTGAATAGATGTGCTGCTATATTAAAGAATGACTCAAAAAACCATGCAGATATGGTTGTTACCAAAAAATATATCATTAAATATTTTGAATTTTTGAGCACATTTCTTGATGAGGAGAAACTAAAAACAATTCTTTCTGATTCAGTTTTAGTACCACTTCTTCATATCTCAGAAAAGGATATATTAGAGGAGGAAAAGGAAGAGGATGCTCTACCAACGTTAGCGATGAGTTGCTTGAGTTCTTTATCAAAGAAGATAGGTATTTCTGAGTATAACATTTTACTAGCAGCTGCAATGAAGTCTATACAAAAGAAAAGACAAGACAGAAGAACTAAACGAGCTCAGTTGACTTTAACCAACCCAGATATTGCAGCCAGAAAGAAATTGAAGAAACATTTGAATGTTAGGGAAAAGCGTAAAAACAACAAAGATGAAAATGGTTATTATAAAGCCAAGAGGAGAAGAGTGTAGATGGGAGAAGAGAAATAACCTGTTCAAAAACTTAACTTTGTAAAAATATTTAAAAACTATAATACACATTTTGTACATAAGATTTGGAAACGATATCCTTTGAGTTAGTGGGATAGCTATGGATTATTGATGGCATCATTCAGTATACGATCATCATCTTGCTGGCTGTCTGATTTATCGTGTTCCTTAATCTCTGTGTTTTCATGCTCTGAATCACGTGCTTCAGAAGCTAAATTACGATCTTCGTTATCTGATTCCTCATGTATACTGGTAAAATCGTCATCGATCATGTTCTCATCCTTGTCTTCTTCATCGACATCATCATCAACCTCTTCATCAATTTCTTCTTCTGCCTCCTCCTCTGCTTCTTCTTCTTCTTCTGCAACTTCACCATTAGGTTCAGCAAAATCATCATCATGACCAGGTTCATCGGCATAGTCTTCTGGCTTTTTGAAAGACTCTTCAAAATGAGTGGTGTCCAATGATACATCAGCATCAATATGATTATCAGTATCAAGATTCTCGGTCGTACCATCTTCAGGATCTACTGAATCTGCAGCGCTAACTTCGCTCTGTATTGTCGACTCTGCAGCCAAACGTTCTTTTTCTTTGATGAGCTCAAATTCTTCTACAGCCTTTTGATATCTAGCTCTATCTTTCTCATATTTTTCAAAATAAGGCTTTTTGTCTTCATCGGACATTGTTTTCCATACATCTGTCATGGCCTTCGAAAGATCTATATGCTCATCGGGATGTTTTTCCGCCCATTCTGCTTTAATTCTGTCTCTCTCAGAATCACAAAAGAAAAGATATGCATTTGTAGGTCTTTTTGGTTCTCTGGGATCTCTGATACGTTTTTTAGCAGCACCAGTGGTCCCATTTGCTGCTCCCCTTTTACGGCGAGATTGTTTAGTTTGGACTTCGGCTACACTTTGTTGAGACTTGATGAATTGTCGCTTTCTTTCCTCAAGAAGATCCCCGAGAGCATTTGGAAGCCTCTTCTTCAAATCAAGTAACTCAAGAGGAGTATGAGATAGTAGATTAAGTATATCTTCTGTTCTTAAGCTTTCAACAGATCCAGTGTCAATGTCTTCAGCGGTAATTGACTTTAAGTCTGCAATTGGCAAAGAAGAGGATCTTTTCTCTAATAGTTCTAATAGTAGTGAATACTCAAATCTTGATCTAGATATAGAGTCTTTAACTCTAGATATCCCAAGTGCCCTTACTTGGTTTTGAGCTTCAACATCTGCAATCTTCTGCTTCAAGTCTTTACACTTTTGTTTCAATCTTAAAGCTTCTGTATCAAATGGCAGCAGATGCTTCGATGATTTGGCAGACTCTCCTCCTTCCATACCTTTCTCCTTGGAAACTATTTCCTTAGAATTATCAGGAACTTCTTTATCAGCAATGTGCGCCAGATTATTGACAGTATCGCTGACTGGTGTTATAGCTGTTGTGTTATCACTCTGCATCACGGCTTCTTGTATTATATTATCTATGTGCTGTGATATAGTTAATGAGTAAGCTCAAAGTGCAAGCTAAAAATGCATATATCCTTTCCTGGATTTATTTTAATACCTTTTTTTTGTATCGTGTTTCTCGTCATTGCGGTATCAGCCTTCATTTCTTGTTTTGAGAGTTACGCACTGAGGAATTATGAAACCGCAGAAGAAATTTTATTGATCTTTGAAAATATCCCGACATTTCGCGAGGTGTCCAAAGTACGAACCAAAAAAGGAAGAACACAGACGTTATTGTTTAGGAGTAACGCATTACTGAAGTTTTATAAATCGTCAAATTTACGAATACCATGTTCTGGGGAATGTTTTTTTGGCATCTTTTTCTTTAACTTCTTAAGTGATTTCTTTTCACCTGGATTGTCTATTTTGGCAAGAATTTGCTCTCTAACTTTATGTAACTCTACAGCAGAATCTGCTTCTGCCTCAAAGTTAGTATCATCATCACTGTCTAGAATTTCCTCACCAACATCTGATTCTAGATCAGTTTCTTGCCGCTGCTTTTTGTTGTTTGAATTTTCAACTCCTTTTAATCTACGTTTTAGAGACTCGGTTAATGACACTTTTGAAGTACTACTATCTTTCATTTCTTTCAACTCTGAGTAATCACTACCTACATCATCTGCATTATCTTCATCATTCTCTTCAGAGCTCCCACTTCCATGATCACTAGTCTCGTTGGTGTCACTATCCTCTTCTTCTTCTTCTTCGTCGTCGTCGTCGTCGTCATCGGCGTCTCCGTGTTCATCTTCCCAAATTCGGAAACCATCGGTACCAAAACTGATAAGCCTATAGTTATGATCCAGATCAATTCCCAAAACTTCATCTGGTTTATTGTCCTCTTCAGGATCTTGCTGCAAAAATCTTTCAACAACTTTACCTCCAATAATATCGATTTTAGCGATGTGACCGTTTGAACAACCACCATACATAAACCTTGACTCTGCATCCATCGCACTGATCAATGATTCTACTGTTTCTCCTTTGGCAACTCTAATCCTGCTGATCTGGTCATTCCAGTCATTCATTTTTGGCTTCCATATGGTAACGACATCACCCATACCGCAAATCATTGTCTCTTGTTTCTCTTGATCAGTCCATGCAGCACAAAGTATTTCATCATCTTGATCTTCACTTTGATGAAGCGGCTCACCAGGTTTTCTGAGATCAAGCTCGCAGATATTAGTGCTTCCAGTGGTAATAATTTTATAATCACTTTTAGGCCAACAATAGTTAATTGAATTTATACCTTCACCAAGATGCAGTTTTGTGAAAGGTTTGTAGCAAAGCTGCAAATCTTTACTTCGAGTATCATGACACATAAGGTTACCCTTTTCATCACCCACTAACAGGAAGTTCTTACGAGGAACACTAATACATTTGGTATAAGTTCCAAAATCGTAAAGAACGCTTTCAAAAGAATTATTTTTACTCGCAACAAACTTATTTATGACTTTTCCTGTTCTAACATCGGCTGTTTTGATGACTCCTTCTGATCCAATTGAATGAATTTTATCACCATTCGAAGGTAAATCAAAGCATAGATCTCTGCAGGATTTTTTATGTCTCTTTGTGTGCCATGCAGAGATGATAGAATTATCGTCGAAATTGTCGTATTTAACGCAACTTATGTCATAAGGAAACTTATCTTGATCTTCGTAGATCTCCATTAATTTTTCGATGTCATATCTGTAAGCCTGTACATGACCTGTGGCTGTACCAGTAATGAAAACTGGCTCACTTGGATGGCACTTTGCTGCAAATAGTGGATCAGCTTGGTGGTGAATATTGAAAATTGGCTTCCTAGTGAATTTGTACTCCTTTGCTTGTTGCTTTTTAGTTATTTTTTTAACCATTTTCTGATGTACCGTATCGTAAATTGTTATTCGATTGAATTCAAAGATGATGAAGTGAAAAATTCAAAAAAAAAATTAGGTCTCAGATAAATTTCTCAAATCGCTTGAAAATCGGAATTGTTTCAAAATCCATAGAATTTTTAACGATGTTTTAGTTGCTATTATAGAAATTTCAGATGTAGTGATGTTTTATGGTGAATTGATATCGGCTAGAAAAAAACAAAGTCAATCAATGCTAACTCATACCAAAAAAATTGGTCCCTAGCAGGATCGAACTGCTGATCTTGGCGTTATTAGCACCACGCCTTAACCAACTGGGCCAAGGGACCATTGTGTTTTTTTAAATAAGTGATGACTATTTCAATTGTTTTGGCAGTAAAAAAATCCACAATTATTGCATGCCAAGCAGAGAAATAAGTACCAAAATTAATTTTTTAAAAAAAGATTTCAGATGTTTGTTGTTTAGCAATTTACGATAAAACTTGCAAGAGCAGCAAGTAAGTTCGTTAGCTAACTAAACTAAAAGCTGAGACCACATTCAAGATATCCTCTGTTGAGATAACCCTATGTGTTTCATCTTGTGATCTAAAATGAAGAAGCGAGGAAAACTTTCAGTTTTCCTTGTCTACTTAAAATGAAAAGTTTTCACCCTTATATTAGTAAACTATATAGAAGCTGTTGGATACCAGCTATCCTAGCTTGTACCTGCATATACATATCTTGTTCACTCATAGTATTAGATCTGTTACTCTATAAAGAACTTCTGTTGAGATGAAAACCTGTGTTTTATCTTGTGATCTAAAATGAAGGAGCGAGGAAAATAAAAAGTTTTCCTCGCCTACATAAAGTGAAAAGTTTTCACTTTATATATTCATGTGAACAATATAGAAGTTCTTTATAGAGTAACAGATCTATTATTATGAGCGAACAAGATGTATACATGCAGGTACAAGCTAGGATAGCTGGTATCCAACAGGTTATAAGCCTTTTTCCGGCTGTCTTCAGACAACCTGCGTTCCAATTAAAGTCGTTAGACTTTTATCATGAATGGAACATGAATGTCAGTAACCAATTGGCACAGTTCGGTTATGGCATTGCTCCATATTTTAATAATAGTGAAGATCTGCAGTTACCGGGAGGGATCAACTTGGATGATCCTATGGTAATGAACCTCAGGAACGCACTCGAAGGTGCAGTTATGGAGGTTTTGAGTATGTGCATTGATCCAACGATCAGTGCACAGTATATGTTTGAAAATTCAGCGGGTGGATCAGGGTTGCTTGATTCGATTCGAAATCAATGTGCTAACCCAACTCATCGTCAGTTCTCCCATTTGTTGAAAGAGCTTATGTACTGGTCAACGAATGGATGTAATACTGCGGATCCTAGGGTTCAGGCTTCTTTAAGAAAGTTGGTCTTTCTTAGTAACATGAATCCATTCGTGAATAAGATGGCAGGTGTAATGTACATCTTGATGATGAAGAACCCGCAGGCTGAGAGTAGACTGTTTGATATGGGAGATGGGATGGACCTAAGTTTCTTTGTATCCTAGCTTGTAGTTATACCTAGACTTCTTGACTCATATATTATAGATAATCAGATCTGTCATCTATAAAGAAATCATAATAGTGAAAACTTTTCACTTTTTGTGTAGGCGAGCAAAACTTTTCCTCGTTCTCCAATTTAGATCACATGAGAAGACCCAGGGTTTTATCCCAGTACCACATCACGTATAGACATATTCCTCAAGGGTCAAATCTTCTCCTTTGTGCCTCCTTTCACAAACTTATGACTAAAATATTTTACATGAATGCAAAATATTGGTTTTAGTTGGCACAATTAGTGTTTGGTATCTATACTGATTTACACCAAGCCTAAATTTACTACATACCAAAAGTTTCCAGAGAATATACCCAAGTAAGAAGTGAGAATTGTAGAATCTAAGCTGTTCTTTTGAGAAAAACAGGGCGAACAAAGGGCTTTCCAAGTATCAACTTCAAGATGAAAAGATGACACCCGTATTTTCCTGACAATCAGCACTGGAATGAAGGTTTGAGATAGAACAGCGCTGTAGGACAAGACCTTTCAAAGCTTGAATATATTTGTTTTCGCTGATGACAGCAACAAAGAGTTTTAGAGATGTGTGGGTGTGCACTCTGTAGAAATCTCATTGAGATCTTCTATTGAGGAAATGGTGCAACTTGTGGCGGAGGAGATTAGAAGCTTTGTCTTACATGGCCACAAATCCAGCGAGGAAAGGACGTAAACCAGCTCATAAAAGAGTATCGAGATAAACAGTTAAAAGTAAGTTGCATAGAAAGAAATCTAGAAAAGAAAATATCAATTTGTCAGATGCATGTGCTCCCCCACCACGCACACGTGACCGCGAACTGTGGCGCCCCGCAGCTTCCGCATCCGGTAATTCCAGCTGAGCTCTCCGCCCCGCCAGGACCGTTTTCCATTGATCAGATGCGCCGGCTGGAATTATCGAGAGGTGACAAACACGCTGAACGGTACAGAGCTGGATTTTCCACTGTTGATCGATCCGGTGCTTGACCCTGAATTTCAGGTCTAACCTCTTTTGTTCCTCCAGATACTGCATTTCTTGTTTTCTCCTGATTTTGTAACATTTGTTCACTATTTTCTAGGCTCTATAAACCAACTTCGAAATGGCAACCAACATCACATGGCATCATAATTTAACACACGACGAACGTAAGCAACTTGTCAAACAAACAGGTGCAACTTTATGGTTCACTGGTTTGAGTGCTTCTGGTAAGTCTACTGTTGCATGCGCATTAGAGAGAGCGCTCCTTGAGAAAGACATTCAATCATACAGACTGGATGGTGATAACATAAGATTTGGCTTGAACAAGGATTTAGGTTTCTCTGAAGCTGACAGAAATGAAAATATCAGAAGAATCGGTGAAGTTGCAAAGCTTTTCGCTGATGCTTGCGTGATCTCCTTGACCTCATTCATTTCTCCTTACAAGAAAGATAGAGATGCTGCTAGAAAGTTACATGAAGAATCTAACCTACCATTTATCGAAGTTTACGTCGACGTTCCTTTAGCGGTTGCTGAAGAAAGAGATCCAAAAGGACTGTATAAGAAAGCTAGGGAAGGACTCATTAAAAACTTTACTGGAATTGATGATCCATATGAAGCGCCAGAAAACCCTGAAATTCACATCAATACCCATGAAAAATCTGTTGAGCAATGTGTCGAAACCATTATTGACTATTTGAAAAAGGAGAAGATTATCGATTAGACTAAATCCTTTAAATTATCCAATATTCATTCATTCATTTACTTGTTTTTTTTTGCACATGTATTTAGTTCTTGAAAAGTAATCATTATAACGATATCAATGTATAATAGAGTAGAGAAGTAAGTCAAGGAATAACAGCCTTCCCTTGTTCTGGATTCCTCCACGTCATGTAAGTTTTTGTAAGATCAGGGTTTGTAATTTTGAAGAAGATCTACATCTCATCTGGTCTCTCTCTCACCTTTAATTTGCTTTCACCGCACCTTGTACCCCTATTTTTAACCTCAGTACTAAATCTATGACCCCTTTTTCTTTTCTACTCTTCATAACTGCCATACCAGAAGCAGCTATTTTTATACCCACCATGTTCCACACACCACCGGTGAAGTTAAATTGGCAACCCGAAACAGCGATTACTAATTCTTATGATTTAGAACAAACTGACTCAACACAAAATTCAATCACTTTATCCGATATTGAAGTTACAAGTGGACCAACTAGTTTATCCACACAAGATGTAAATGAATTTATTAACAACTCAATAGACAACTCATGTGTAACAGAGGACTTGAACAAATTAATAGAGTCTAATAGGACCCATGATAACAATACTACACTACAGAGTGAAACTTCTTCATTCATTGAAAGCTCCGAGATACCATCCGAAGATGATCTACCTAAACGATTACTTAAAAAGTATTATGAATTCATAGAGGAGTTGAAAGAACCCAAATTCGATCGGTCTTTAGCTAGCTTTGAAATTGCTGAATTGTTTCAATCATTTTATCAAAGATTCGAAAGTGAATGTAAATCGTACCTCGAAGAAAATGAAGATGATAATCTAACGTTACATTATCGATATACTTTAACATTAGAAAGATTACTATGTGATAAATTTTACAGTCAGATAGTATTTCCTTTAAAAAATATTCAAATTGATGATTTTGAAACACAATTAAACGATGAATTCAACGATAAGCTTGGATGTATCAGCTCACTCGATATCCATTTCACTCATTTAGACATCGATTTGCCTTTAGAGATTGAACCAGAATTTACTGAGCAGTTAAGATTGCGTGTTTTGCCTGAATTTGAACTCCTCACAGCAGAGAGATCACCTACTTTGAAAATGAAATATCTAGTAAAGATTCATAAAAAAATAGCACAGATAATTGCATCTGTCACAGGTTCAAAAGAAGTGATATTAAACACAGATATATATTTACCACTATTGATTTTTACTTTGATAAGATTAGAGGAACTAAGAGCTTATTTTTTGACAAAACAACTGTTTTTCATAAAAAGATTTTCTAATGAATTTATTTTCACTCAATCTTCGGAATCTTTGGAGATGGAAAAGGGTAAACTACTTTATGTTCTTGCCAATTTTGAAGCTTCCATTTCATACCTTGCAAGTGCAACATTAGAGAATTTTAATATCGAGATGCCTCCTGATAATGTCGAACTTTTACCTGGATCTACTAAGACAAGAAGCGAGTTAATGAGTTTGCTTCAAACACCTATTCATTTTGATTCTGTTGATGAGAAAGTTGCCGAGTTCAAAGATTTATATCCATTAGTAATCAATGAACAATATAAAGATCTACCACTTAATCCTTTCAATAACTGGATCAATTATAAGAAAGTATCGTTACCTGATGCTGTCATAACTGCAAACCAGGGTATTAAAGCCATCAGTCAAACAATAGATTTGAGTTTAGGTGATATAATGGGGAAAGTACCGTTTTTCCATTCTTCTAGTGAAGGTCCGAAACAATTACCTTATGAGGTGAAAGAGGACTCAAAGCTTTCTGACATGCTACTCAAACAGCTTGAAGAAAATGACGCGTTTGAAAAGGAGATAAAGGATAATATTAACCCTGTCACTTCTAACGAAAAGAAGGAAACTAAAGAAAAAGAGAAGGAGAAAGATAAAGAAAGAGAGAAAGAAAAAGAAAAAGACGAAGGGATAATCAGTAAGTTTACGGTTAGTATGGGTGGAGTGATGAAAAACTTCCGTGGTGTAAGTGCATCCTCTTCTACAACATCACTGAATGGACATCTGAATGATGTTAGCAGTAACGGCAAGACTCTACCCAGCAAATCCACCACTTATATTAGAAGCAGAGCTACAAGTTTTATGAATAGCCACAATACCATATTTGGATCACCAAGCAATCAAATGACGGAACAATCAACATCTACATCATACATAAATAATCCTACACAATCCCCAACTCGAGAACAACGATCATCACTATCGATTTTCAGTTCCATAGAAAATGCGTTTGACAATGTTAGGAACAACAGAAGCCGAAACAACTCCGTTTTGAATCAGTCAAACAATAACTCCAGCCACACAGCGATAGCCACAAATTCCAAGCCAGCTCCGTCCCTTGAACCTCTCACGAAACCGTTCGACGAGATGTCTATCTCCGAGCTCCGTGAAATGTATGCCCAATATCAGGCACTTGTGGCTCTTCATCGTTCTGTATAGACCCAGGAACTTTATTCAATACCTTTATAGTACCCACCTTTGTAGCACAATACCCAATTTTTGTGAAATTACTCTTCTGCGTCCTTGACAAAGTATAAATAGGATTGTTGTTTACAAAAGAGCTAATTCACACCACTCAGAGAATTTCCTATACCTATACTACTATCTTATCTTTCCTTTCATATACAGATATACAAAGCAATTTCGTAGAGACGTGTAATATTGCTTTCTGCACAGCAACTCGCTTATTTTTCACATTGCCTCATCGCGGAAGTGGTCGAGCTTGAACAGCAACTCAATTTTGTTCCTGGATACCACCATAGACTCAAACATTCAGAAAATGTTTCTTCCTTTGAAAACGTATTGGAATAAGAACACACACACACCAGACTGAAATCACCATTCTTGAATAGCTTTAAACAAATTAGAGCTAAGAAGAAGAATGTACAGACGTTTAGGAACACATTCAAATGGGGCTGATTTTGGGTCGAGTAATCCCGAAAAGGTCAAACAAATGATTGGTAAATCTTGGAAAATTTTAAAGACTTTCAAACTAACATTTATATCTGCGATGATAATGTTTTTCATATGTTATAGTTTTTCATCAACAAAGTTAGTCACTTATCAACTGGATTTACTTGGTATAAATACTCAAAATAATACTAGTAGTTTTAATCTATTTAAGGAAACTGCGCCTAGAATAAATAAAAAATCATTGACAACTATTGAGAAAAGACTTAAATTTTATTTCCCATATGATGCAGAAACACCAGTTGAGAATAATATTTGGCAATTATGGGAACATAGAGCAGATCATAAAAAATTTCCTAAACAGTGTTTCCGAATTATGGAAAACTGGAGAATGATGAATCAGGAGAGTAATCATAATTTGATCACAATAAAGGAAGCTGAAAATCAAATCTATAATTATTTCTCTTATGATATGCCAGAAGTTGTTGAAGCTTATAATTTTTTACCAGATAGGAGGTTGAAATTTGAATTTTTGAAATATTTGATTGTTTATGTAAGTGGTGGAGTTTATGCTGATATTGATACACTTGATGTTGTACCTGTTAAAGATTGGTATAAATCAACGTTGAAACCATCGAGAGTAATGGTTGGAATCAATATTGATTTTAATGATGCAAATTGGGATGTGTTATATAATAGGAGGTTAAGTTTTAGCACAAAAGTATTTCAATCGAAATCCCATCATCCATTTTTAGCTAAATTGATTGCTAGAATTGTTTATACAGTTTTCACTTCAAAGAATGAAATACTAAATATTGATTGGGACAAAGCATTTCAAAATGTTGATTCAAACGGTGAACCTTTAATTCAATTTATTGGAGAATCAATTTTCACTGATACATTATTCCAATATTTCAATCAAATGGATAACCCTGTTGTACATAGAGTTGCAAGAACTGAGAAAGATTTATTACCAGAGAAGATTTTAGGACCAGAAACTAATGATATGTTTAGTTATAAACTTTTCACATTATCTAAAGGTCCAACTCAAATTGATGATATTTTAGTTATGCCACAGATTGCATTTAAAGGTGGATTATCTGGTCGTAAAGGTATCAATAATAAAGACAGTATAGAAAAGGAAATAACATCTTCTCAAAATCAAGGATATTTTTATGTCAAACAATACAACTATTTGAATCTAGATTTACTAGTAAAAGAGGAAAGTTAAATAGTTATGTATACGGTAGAGAAAAGTAAAGTTTATAAAGTAAATATAGATAGAAATCGTATAAAGTAATTGTATTTGTTTTGATTGTTAAACGAAATCATTTGGAAAGTGCTTCTTGTTTCATAAATCTGACTTCCCTTAACATACCTTCCCACAGTTTATCGGAATGTATGATTTCAGATTTTGTTGCTACTTCTGCCTTGAGCAATCTTCCATCAGCATATATATTATTCAAAAATTCTGCATACTTTGGTAACAAATTTTCATTAACAAAGAAAACTTCAGCACAAACTGCTGGTTGATTGTTGAAAAAAGTTGTCCTTTTAAGAATTTTCAAAGTTGGACCTAATTTTGCAGTTAGAACAGATCTTATATCAGTTTCGGTAACATCAGGTTCTAAGTTATTTATACGTAAAAATGGAATAAGTGCAGCATTTCTGAAACTTATATTGTTCTCACGTGGATAATCTTCTATTAAACGATTAGATCTACGAGTGAAAACTTCTCTTTCTCCTCTCCTTTGCTGGGATCCAGGGTGTACATAATCATTACCTTTAGAGCCAGAATGAGAATTTCTATGAGTCGTTGCTGGAACCGTTGTATTCTCTCGGTTATCGTTAAAGGAGAAACTGATTTCCTGTTTGTTTTTACCTTTAGCTGTAGCTTTAACTTTGGCATTAGATTTAGACTTAGAGTTTTTGGTAGTCTTTGGTGCTAAAGCAGCTGCCAACGGATTAATTTTTTTAGATGTAACATTATTAGTTGATGACTTGGCTGAAACATTCGTTGTCTTTTTCATAACAATACCGCGGGGAACATCTGGCTTAGCTAAACCTAACCGGACTGCAAGTTCGTTAGTCTTTATATTCCTTCCCTTCAAAACAGTAGATTTTGTTGCTGCTTTGGAAACCTTTGATGCATTTTTACTGCTAAGATTAGCCCTTGGACCATTTTTTCCATTTAAAGCTTGGAAAAGTGGATTTCCCAATATTTTTTTATCCGCTTTCTGTACTCTAGCTGCACCCATATTCTGTTATCCTGAGAAAAAACGGTCACTTGAAAGAGAGTTTGCGGAAGAGGATATCTGCAAAGATGGGTTATGATTGCTATGATTGCTCCCGCGCCCAGAGAAACAGAAACGCGCCCCACGATCACGCTTGCGGTGACTGCCCAATCGGTCGATCCGTTCTATGCACATCACTGAGTGCAAGAAGTTGGCTTGGAGTTGTCTGTCTCTCTGCCTGCGCTTGAGCTCCTACACGAGTGGTTTCCAGCTGCACCGATAATACAGGATAATGCCACTCTGCGGAAGTCCCCCGAAGGCAAGTATGTTCGCTGATTTATGGCTTACCTGTTCAGTATAAGTTCAGGCAGGTGAATTGACATTGAAAGAGGTACTAACGTGCATACATTTTTGTTTTTTGAAACAGTACAGAGGAAGATTGTCATTTTAGGTGACGGTGCCTGTGGTAAAACATCATTGCTTAACGTTTTCACCAGAGGATATTTCCCCAAAGTTTATGAACCAACAGTCTTCGAGAATTACATTCATGATATTTTCATTGATGGTCAACAAGTTCAATTATCACTATGGGATACTGCTGGTCAAGAAGAGTTTGATAAATTAAGGTCATTATCTTATTCTGATACACATTGTATTATACTTTGCTTTTCAATTGATTCACCAGATTCATTGGAAAATGTTAAGAACAAATGGGTTGGAGAAATTCTAGAGCATTGTGAAGGTGTTAAATTGATTTTAGTTGCATTGAAGGCAGATCTAAGACAGTCCGCAGATTTATCAAATTCTGATCAAGATATAGGGTTAGGTACATCAGCTTATAATAATGATGGCCAATTAAAGAAATTAGTTTCATATGAGGAAGGTGTTCATGTTGCAAAAGAGATTGGCGCTTTAAGATATTTGGAATGTAGTGCAATGAAGAATAGAGGTGTTAAAGAAGTTTTCACTGAAGCTGCTAGAATTGCGCTAACTGCAAAACCTGCTGCATCTTCTAATCAAGGAATATCATCTTCTTCAAATGAACCAAAATCAAGTAGTTGTACCATTATGTGATCTCTATAAAATTAACTTTAGCTCTATTTTTATTTCTAACTGTTTCTTTATATTACTTTATAAACCAACTTTTCCAATTTCCAGTATACATGAGAAACATACAGCTATTAACTTTGCAGAATTACTATATAGGTGGTTGCAACCATTTCACCTTATTGGACTGTTGTGGTTGTGGTTGGTAGTCCTGGTTGGACTTCTAGAAAAACTTCTCGTACTTCTCATACTCTGTCTACTTCTATTACTATGGTCACTCCTTACACTCCTTACAGGGGATCTTGAAGGACTTCTAGAAGCAATGTTTTGCATATATACTCTTTGACGCTGAGGAGAAGGAGATCTTGGTATAATTTGAGACTGTCTAATCTTGGAGTCTGTGTTAGGGACTGTATAACTAGTTTCATTAGATTCAAACATTGAATGTGATTCCAGCACAGGAGAATGCTCAATTTTATTTTGCATGTTATTGGGCAATTGATTCAAAACTGGCAGTTCACCAGTTGATATAAAATCATCTAAAACTTGAGAACTTGGTGTTCTATTATGGAAATGTTGATTTTTGGTACTACGATTAAGTTGAACCTGTGAAGCTGACTTTTGCGGTTCTACAATAGAATAAAATGTAGAAGTAGAATCTGAATTTTTACTGTTGTTCAAATTGCTAGAATCATTAACAGAGTTAGTAGGTGCAGGGGTATTTTTAACACTGTAAAAAATTGGTGATTCATTGTTAGTTGTAGCATTGGAAGCTACATCGTCTGTTTCCGGTTTCAATTGCGGGTGATTGTTGAAATTGAGTTGTAATATAGAGCCTCTTGAATCAGTTTTCTTGTGGGAACTCTGTCTCTGTTTCTCGGAATCTCGAGATCCTGAGAGGAACTCCAGTGAACGCTTGTATTGGGAGATCAAGTCAACTGACGATTTTTGTTTCCTGTGATTTCTGACAAAGGTGTCATTACCTGCCGCGTACGCATCTCCAAACGGATTAAGGGTAGTCTCATCAATATCTCTGACAGTGTCTTCGTTGTTGTAGTCGTAGAACTCAAACTCCCGATCAAAAGGTTCCGCTTTGCGGGCCTCCCAGTTAGCTCTCAACCTTTTGAACAGCGCACCAGCCAAATACACCAAGATAAAACCTGCAATGATGGGGAATATAATCACATAGAGAGAACCCTGGGGAGCAGTGGGGCTGCTGATGAAGGGATTATCCTTGGCAGAAGGGATCTGGATCTCAAACTGGTCGAAAGCTGCGTTCTTCACGACGGCCGACTCCAGAACTAAGTCTGCTATTGTGGCCGCTGGTGCTTTCGCCGCTGATGCAGCTGCTGTCTCTGCTGCCGTCTCCACTGTCGCCATAGCTGCTGGTGCTGGCACTGCTGCTTCTCCCGACCCGCCAGTCACAGCACCGCAAGGAACAATCAACAAGGACCTCGTCGTGCAGGGTCTGGCGCCAGATCGTTCGCTGCAGCGTGTTTGTCTTTTGCCGTTTCGGGCGGACACACAAACCCGCGCCGGGTCACGTGGATGTCACGTGCCCGACCCCATGCCAGACCCCAGCGAGGTCAACGGTTTTCAGCTTCTCCACAGTTTCAGGACGATTCAGAGACACACCGTGTGTGCACTAGTCGGCGACAAGGCGTAACCTGCTGAGTAGCTACAAGCTGATGTTTCAGAGATATTATTCTTCTTCAAAGTCTGTGCTGACAGCACTCAGAAAGTTCAGCAAATCGAGTCCACATGCAGCCAGAGTTACCAATGTTCGCTTTGTGCAGTCGAAGCAGTTCATCGACCAGCAGATCAAGGATAAATACAGAGCCAAGCTTGAAGCCAAGGCGAAACAGGAAGGTCTCGACAACGCAGAGAAGCTGCTGCAGGAAATGAAGGATAAGATAGAGGAGAGAAAGAAAGAGTTGAACATGATTGATCCGTTAAAAGAACTGGAAGATTATCAACAGGCAATGAATCTCAAGGAATCTATGAGTGGGAAGAAGAGATCCGTGAAAGATGTAGCAAACAATAAAATTGACCCTGGAACACCTAAGATTCCTTATAAAACACTTGGGGATTACCTCATACTTGATAAGGTTAAAGAATTGGGACCTAAAGAGATTGAGTTTTTGTGGAGAGCTAAGTTTCAGAATGATACTCAGTCAATTGTTGCAGTTGCACCAGCCTCAGTTTACAATGCCATGTACAGGAATGCAAGGAAAAATCCAACTTTTGTGTTACCATTACCAAAGGAAGATGCGCAAGTTGATAAACCAGACAATGCACCTTCTGACAACGTCCCAATGGAAGTTCACTTTGTTCAATGGTCTTTTGTAGGCCCTAATACTACTCATTGTATGATAACAACTTTGATGGAATATAAGCTACATAAAGAGTATGCTAGACCGCACACTACGATTTCTTTCCATCAAGAATTAGCTGATGATAAAGGTTTAGTTTTGATGAATGGTCATGTTGACCAAGACTCAGCAATGTCAATGGGTGATGCGCAGATCCTAATTCTCAACATTCAAAGGTTTTATGGTGCCTTCCAGACTGGATCAGATGTTGAAAAAAACCGTCTAAAACTTCTTGAAGCTTTCAACCATGGTTCCTCTACTTTTTCCATGGATGAATGTATCACTTTATCTCAAACCATGGAAAACTAAATTTTCTTTCACTACTCTTGTAAATATAAACTATATACCAGTACACTATGTATATGAAAACTTTAAAGTAGTGTTCAATTTTCCACTACAACCTGCAGTAGTGGATTCCCTCTGTTCGCTCCGTTACCGGAAATAAATCTTAGACTCATTTTGAAGACCACAATCTAGCATTTATTGGGAAACTCAACATTACTCACGCCCCAAATGGTGATAAAAGTTGGTTATTTGGGACCGCCAGGTACTTATTCACATCAAGCAGCAAAGCAGCAGTTCTCTTCTCTGGAAGAAAACACTCAAGTCGAATACGTACCACAGAAATCAATCTCTGCATGTTTCCAATCAGTTAATGATAATGTTGTCGATTATTCTTTGGTTCCATTTGAAAACTCTTCCAATGGACAGGTAGTATTTACTTATGATTTATTCAAGGAATGGTTTATGAATGGTGGGAAAACGAAACCTAAGTTCAAAATATTATCTGAACAATTTGTCTCTATACATCATAATTTGATCACTTTTGCTAAAAATATTAATGAAATTACCAAAATATATTCACATCCACAAGTTTGGACTCAATGTCGTAATTTTTTATCTGATTTAGATGTAGAGAAACAAGATACCTCTTCAACTTCAAAGGCGGTCGAAAATCTTGTTCAATTAAAGGAACCTTACAGTGCAGCAATTGCAGCCTCAACTGCAAGCGAAGTTTACAATGTGCCCATTTTAAAGAGTAATATAGAAGACAATTCACATAATACAACAAGATTTTTATGCCTAGGAAATACCAGTTTACCTCTGGAATCTTCTAAACCAAATATGCATTTAGTCACTTTTTCAATCAAAGAGAATCAACAACCAGGTAGTTTATGCGACATTCTTGCCGAATTCAAACTTCACGGACTCAATTTAGCTTCAATTACTACAAGACCTTCCTCTGTTCCATGGCAGTATGTGTTTTTTGTTGAAGTTTGGGATGGTCCCGGTCTAAATGATGTTTTACAGAAAATTCAAAACCTTGTCACTGAAGCTGTTGTTATTGGATCGTTCGAAAGAAGGGCAATATGACTGACCTTCAGTACATATAAATGTATATTTATATAATCTATACTCCTTCAGTTAATGTAGACATTATATCATCAGAACAGTCTTGGTATTGTGGCATTCTCATACATGTGGTCACGTGCTCCAATGTTTCTAAGGTGATTAAACCGTATCGTATATCAAAGTAGAGCTGGACAAGTCCGTCGGTTATGCACGGACAATGTTCTTTTTCGTTAACTACTGGCTTGACTTTCTACTTCAACATGTTTACCAATATACTAAAATTGCCATTTAGGCTAGTACAACTAGTGTTACTGGGTACATTTTTTTTCTCAGGAATCTTATTGATTGTATTCCATCAAAAGTTGTTTCACCTCTGGTTTAAAATAAGTGGAAATGAAGCTTTATTCAAACATCAATTGTGCTATACGAAAAAGAGTTTCCTTGTTTTATTGACTTTCTGTGTTAGTAAATTTACCTCGAAAAGTGAAATTGAACTGATTTTCAAAGATGAAGAAACTAGGAATAGATATGCACATATCAATAAAGATTCTCAAGTTGTCCTTTCACTCGATCCCAAGGCTATCGTTATCGCAAATCATCAAATTTATTTAGATTGGTTTTACCTTTGGTTTATTGCATATTTGAACAATTGTGCTGACCACATATTTATTGTAATGAAAAATTCTTTACTTAGAATCCCAATACTTGCTACTGGTATGAAGTATTACAACTTTGTTTTCCTCAACAGAAACTGGAGGAAAGATAAAGATTATATGCATGAACAATTTAAAAAAATTAAAACACTGGACGCAAAAAACTTTTGGATGCTCATATTTCCTGAAGGTACAAATATCAGTCATAATAATAGGAAAATTTCTCAAGCTTATGCAGAGAAGAACGGTCTACCAAAGAATGAAGCAGTTCTACTACCACGCGTGAAAGGACTTTACGTTGCTTTGAAAGAACTATCTCCAGAAAATCGTAAAATAATAGATTTCACAATTGGTTATTCAGAACATTCAAAGGAAGAGATGGCACAAGATATTTTTACACTGTGGAAAGTTTTCATCTTAGGTCATTCACCCTCTAAGATCAGCATTTACTTAAAAGAGTATGACATGGATAATGAAATACCAGAGCTAAATTTTGCAGAGTCAATGAAAACTGTTTCCGAAATAGATGAGGAGAAAGAGTTGAAGTATTTAGAAACCTGGATCAATTCAAAGTGGCAAATTAAGGAAAAAATGATGAATACTTATTATGAAAAGGGTGATTTTGAAAGTACATCCAATCAAAGAGTTTCAATTCCACTGAAACTTTATAGCTCATGGGAAATTGTGAGCGTGTATTCACCAACTATTGTCATTGCTGTAATATCTTTTGTTTTGTATAAAATTTTTGCTTGGTTATTGGTGTCGTCTATGTAGATTAAACGTTTCTTAGGTTTTGTGTAAAAGTGCTGAGCCGTCACTGGTGGTATCTCCTAACTCACGCAAAATGAATTTCGAGGTTTTTCAATTTTTGATGATTTTCAGCAAAAATGAACATTGACAATGTCAGGATGTACAAAGTTGGAAAAAGGTCTGCATCAACTCGAACCTCGCAGCGGCTAACAAGGTCCTATATACAATCAAAATGCTTACAGCAGCTTACCGCACGATACAGAATACTATATCACCATTCACATTCTCTAGAAATGTGTCTGTACTTGCACGTTTAACACCAACCAAAGATTCCAAGAGTAGAGTTAAAAGAGTTGGTAGAGGTCCAGGTTCAGGTTTAGGTAAAACATCTGGTCGTGGTCAGAAGGGTCAAAAAGCCCGTTCCTCTGTTCCGGACTGGTTTGAAGGTGGTCAAACACCATTGTGGAAGCTTTTTCCGAAGAGGGGTTTCTATAGACATCAAAAACTAGAACTCAACGAAATTAAACTATCAAAGATTCAAGATTTTTATAACAGCGGTAGACTAGATTTTTTGAATGGTGAAGTTTTAACTATGGAAAAAATGAAAAAATGTGGATTAGTAACAGGTTCTATGAAGGATGGTGTCGCTATTTTAGATGATCCATTGCTTAAGTTTACTGCACCTTTAAAAATTGAGTCAACTAGGGCTTCAAAGCCAGCTATTGAAGCGATAGAGAAAGCTGGAGGTGAATATACTTCTAAATACTTTAGTCGTGGTATTGGATTCAGAGCACACCATTCTCCAACTTGGTTTATTGAAAACAAAGGTTACATTCCATTAGAGGCACGTCCTATTGCAAGAAGAGATATTCAAAATTATTCTAATCCTGAAAGAAATGGATATCTAGCAAATTCTGAATATGTGAGTAACATCACAATTGGTGGTGCAAAGAGAGAGAAAGTTGTGAAGAAGACTGCACTAGATTTGGAAGTTGAGAAGTTACAAGAAAATGAGCAAACCGTAGCTGCAGCAGCTGCTTTCAATAGCAATGCTATTGTTAACTTCTCTGATTTGAAGTTATGAATCAATTCACATTAACTTTTGTTCTGTACATAAAACATAATCTATAAAAAATAACATTATTAAATGATCTATTTTAATCGTGGTCATAAAATGTAAATGCAATCAATCACCAGCCTTTAGCATGATAATTTAAATCATCTTCCTCTTCTAATCTATGTAGTTCATTTTTCCTCAATATTTTATCATCGACAAAACCTTTATTTTCTATTTCATCAGGGAAAAATTTGTTTTCATTATAAAGAGAATCAATTAAATGATCAGGTAATGTATCACCTTCAGTTTCCTTTTCAATTTTCCTTTCATCCCTTCTTCTTTCCTTCATTTTCTTCAATTCCCATCCTGGTATATCAATGGAAGATGTTGTTGTATGAATACTTGCGGCGTAACCATCTTTCTCATGTGTTTCATCTTTTGTGTATTTATCAATATTATCCCTCGTCAATTGTAAAGTATTTGTTTGAGAATTTGGAAGTATCGGAGGACTTCTCAAACCTGGAACTTGATTTGTCTTTTGACCACTATATTGATGCCTTTGGGTATTTTGGAAAGTTGTAAAATTTTTAGTGGGAAGAAAAATATGAGTTGTTAAAGCTGTTGGTAATAATGTTTGTGCAGTAAGTGGTGCATTTGATTTATGCTGAGAATCATATTGAGATGCTTTAGTTGGTTTGGGAGAATGATCTTCTTTGGAACTATCTATTCTATCCATTTCATCGAGGAATAAACCACTTAATAAACTTCTTTTAAGAACAGGTCTTGCCTTCACTTTTTCAGGAGCTATGCTTTGCTTTTCAAAAAGCAGAGTATCATCATCGTCCTCATAGTCATCATCATCATCATCGTCACTTAATGAAGACCATCCTGAACTATCATCATCCTCTTCTTCGTCCTCATCATCATCATAGAGATCCGAATCATCAGAACCATCAACATCATTGTTATTCTCATATTTTCGCAGATTTGTATCTTTTGATGTTTTATCTTTAATATTAATTGAATCAGAAACTTTGGATGCTGTATTTTGTTTCTGTTTAGATTTCGTATTGAATAAGGAGCTTTTATGAACTGTAATACTTGGAGCTGTCACATGTTTCGACAAAATAGGCTTTTGTTGAGAATTATTTGATTTGAAAAGCGACTGAGAAGAGTTGTTATGAACAGTAATATTTGTATGTGATGAATTCTTGAACAGGGAAGGTCGGCTTGATTGGTTGGCATTTTTGAAAAGTGAAGGTGTCGCCTTAGTATCTTGAGCATTTGTTTTCTGAGTATCTATTTTGGCGGTGCAAGGTATTTGACGAGTTGTTTGAGATGTTTGATTGATACTGCTAATGTTATTATTACTAATATTATTATGCAAATGCAAATTTTGTTGCTGAGTTGCAATATTGTGCCCATAACCGTACTGATGAGTGTAATTATGAGATTGTAATAGTTTATGAGCATGACCTGAAACATGTTTCACTGATGCTTTTGAAGTTGAATTATTATGATCTTGGTTTCCGAATAGGGAATTTACCACAAGGTTTGAAGAATTATTGGAATTAGCCTTTGCTGCTTTGTTTAAACTTTGAGTACTACCTTTCAAAACTTTTTTAATGTTATCAGATGATCGAGTACGTGGTGGAGGCGGGCTTACAGATGATGAATCGGGAGATGAAGGATCAAGAAAAAAATTAGTTTTCCGTTGATTTGATTGCAATTTTTGTTTGGAAGTTTCCTTCAAAGTTGAGATATGATTAGATGACAAATTTTTCTTCATAAACAAACTGGGTATTTGACTCGGATTATTATTCATATTATTATTCGTATTATTATTCATATTATTATTCGTATTATTATTCATATCACTGGTTAGAGCTAAACTTGAATTTGGTATTCGTTTATTCAATTTTAGTTTCTGTTGTCTTAATTCTTTACAGTCCAAACCTTTTGCAACTTCAACAACAGCTGAAACATCATTATAAGTAAGTTCATTTTTCAAGATCAATTTCCGGTTAACCAATCTCCAACTAATATTTTCTAGCCTTTTACCATTTTCGATAACATCACTAACTTTTGTCAAAGTTGTCCAAAATGTAACAATATTATCGAATTCTAGTTTAGTACCAGATTCCTTACTCGATTGATTATTTTTAAGTTTTGAACCCAAATATTCTTTCGTTGAAGATGATATTTCAAGGAACGGGTTTGGGCGTTTCCGAAGATCCAAATAAGTGGGCTGCATCTTCTATCAAGCAAACTCAGTGACTAGAACTAAGACAACTTGCCTAAAACGGATAGTGGAAAAGTTGAATACTGGACGACCTTGGCTGATCCAAAGTTCACTGTGAAGCTAAAGTTTTGTTTCGGCTGGTCATGCATTTGAGCTGGGTCGGTCGGTCCTACGTAAGCTGGAGAGATTTTTGAAGGGGAACGAGAAATTCCGGGATCCTCCAGAGAGGCTCAGCAGTAAATTTTTCCGGTTTTCTACGAGATTGAAAATTTATACTAGTGAATGTTGTAGTTGTTATCTAAAAGAGGGAAAAGGGTGGCTTCTACATTTCAATTTGAATACTAGTATACAATAAATTATTTATATAAGTATATATGCTATTTTTCATTGCAACATACCCAAAAGTGCGGTCAAATCATTATCACTCTTTTCAGAATTGTTATCATCAGTGGTAGTAGTAGTTGAAGGCTCAGTATTGTTGTCATTGGAAGTATCTGTAACTTCTTGTAAGGACACAGAAGTCTCATTGTTAGTATCGAATACATGAGTTTCCGTTTGTTCGGAAAACTTTACACTTTTCTTGCTACGCTTTGAATCTGAGTTCTCATCTTGAGTTTCTTCTTCTTTTAAAAGTCTTTTCCTCAAGGAACTTGAACTTGAACTTGAACTTGAACTTGACTCCGTCTTTTCATCCTCCAAAGAGTTCTCTTCAGGTTCATTTTTGTCATTGTTATCATCATCGTCATTATCCTCATCACTATCATCGTCACTATTTGGTGGTTCATTATCACTATCACTATCATCTTGATTATCATATTTTGGAATGTTTTCCTCATCATCATTTTCGTAATTGAAGACGGAAACTTTCTCATTTTCTTGAATAATAGCATCTTTCTTTTCCCTTATTTTCTTTAAAGTTTCATCAATTTGGGATTGTTTACTCTTATCTAACATCATCCAATCATCTAATTCTTGCGCAATTTTCCTCAATTCTCGCGTTAAATCTGTACGTAATTGAGAAATTTGTTTGAATTGATCAGAAATTTGTAAACCTAGAGCTTCAGTTTTAGAATATCTAGTTAGATCTATTGAATTATCGATGGAATTTGAAGTATCAGTATTATTTGAAAGGTTTGATTGATTTGTTGAAGAATTACCTAAACTTGATAAAGATGAAAGTAAATTATTCAATTGAATTTCCTTTTCACCATTCGAGGTACCATCATTTTTCAACAAAGAATTTGAAACTTTATTAAAATCAGTAAAGTTTTTTTTATAAGATTTATAAAGAGTGTTCAATTTGTTAAAGTAATCTATAGAGGTAATTAATTCTTGTGGGATATTAGGAGTATCGATGGTATTACTACTAATATTTAGATTAGAATTTGTAGATGGATGGATAGGATTAGATTGAACTTGACGTTGTAAATGCGTATTAGGATTTTGATCAATTGTATTAATAATTTTATGATATTTGGTGATAATTTCTGGTGTATAAACAAGTCTATCTTTCCATACATCTAATACTCTTATATATTTGGGCTTAAGATGTGTACTCATTGAATCATTGGCAATGAAGGAAAGAATCTGGGGCATTATTTTATTGAATTCGGATAATATTGGACTATATTTCTCTTCCTTTTTCTTTGCAAACTGTACAATATCGTTACAAAGGTAAAACATTGCAAGTCGATAGTTTGACTCAGATTGATCAATTGAAGGATCTGGATTCAAGAATAAGTCTTTCCATATGGTAACGATTTCATGTGCATGTCTGTAATGGAATAGACACCATTGAGAAGTTGACTGGATCGACTGCTGAGTGTTATTGACCTGTGCCAGTTTCTGTTTGGCTTTCTCAGCAGTAAATGACATTTTCAGTAAGTGCAGATGCAGACGAGAGGGACCCGTTAGCTGTTAGCTGTTACAGTTGTGTTGAGGAGGCACTTGCTTGACAGGACAGTACTTTATGGCGGCATGTTGGTGTAGTTATAGTTTGTTGATCCGACCAGCGAAGGCAAATCAAAACCGCGAAACAGAACCGGGTGTTGTTGAGCTGAAAACGAGACAAGACAAGGCGGGCAGCAAGCTGTGGGTGGGTCTTCTCTCTTTGGCTGGAACCACACGACATAGGGCATACGACCCAGAAAAGAGACAATGGCAGACAAGTTCCCAGAAATAGACGATGTTGCAATTGATGCAACGGTTGACGACAGTGCCAACTTCCTTGCTAGGGAGAAAGAGGCGCTAGGAGACGAGTTTGTCTCCGCAGGAGATCAGCAGGGCGTTCTTGACGACGATGAGGAGGAAGATGAAGAGTTTGAAGAATTCAAGAGCCAGTTTCCTGAAGTTGCCAACGACAATGACGGTGCACAGACAGCAAATGTTGAATCACAACTATCGAAGGAGGAATACGCACCTACAGAAGATGTCTCGCATGCTATCAACCAGTTCAGCAATCTCAATTTGGAAGAGAGCGAACACGTGAAGGAGTGGAAGAAGACGAGAGATTTGGAGATTGCTAAAAGAGACGAGATTGCGGCACGCAAGCTTGAGGAAATCAAGAAGGAGGCAGAGAAGGCGATCGATGATTTCTACGAAAATTACAACAACAAGAAGGAGGTGGCAATTGCGGAAACGAAGAAAGAAGAAGCTGCGTTCTTGGAGAAGAGAGACAAGTTCCTTGAGGACGGCACTACGTGGGACCGTGTTGTGGAGCTGCTCTCGCTGAACAAGAACTCGGACGCTGTCGATACGGAGAACCACCGGGACAAGACCCGGTTCAGAGACCTCCTGCTTGCTCTGAAGGGCAAGGCCAACGTGCCTGGAGCTTCCGCATAGGCATGATACACCACCCGTACCTTATAAACTCGACATATCTAATATTGTAACGTTTCTTAACAAAACTTAGCTACTCTATTACGTAATCCGAGTCACGTGAAACACACGTGACCCAGTTGTTGGTGCCCTTGCGGGGCAAGAAAAGCGTTTTGTTTCAGTTCCTGTGCAGAATCTGCGCTCGCTTGCTCGACCGTGTCTGCACTTCAGGAGACGGTATGTCCGTTCTGTGTCTGTGCAGGCCTTCTGCTCGTGCTTCTCCGCTTCTCCGCTTCTCCGTTGGCTCTGCTACTGCTGTGTGCTCGTTCGTATCTACAGCTGTTGTCACGATACTCTGCAAACTCGAAACTTGCTTTGTTTCCCCCATATTCACTTCAGCTAGCCCTTTCTTTGTTTTGCAGCTATGAACGGGAACAACACCGTCTACCCCAACCAAGACATGAGCATGCCGCAAATGCAGCAACAACAACAGCAGCAACAACAACAACAGCAACAGATGCGTATGCAGATTTCTAGCTCTGACAGGGAACAGTTTGTCAAAGTATTAATGTCTTCTCTTCAGAAAATACAAGGGCCTTCTTTCAACGTTCAGAAAATGAACCCCTTGGCTTTAGAATTTGAGAAATACGCCTTCAGCCATTCTTCAAACAAGCAACAATACGTGGATTTACTAAAATCAAAAATCGCCAGTTTGACCCAGTCTAAGAGGAACTACAACGCAGCAGCTGCAGCAGCTGCTGCCTCAAACCCTCCTCTAAATCAACAGCAACAACAACAACAACAACCACAACAATTACAACAACAATCACAAGCACCACAATCACAAGCACCACCACAAACACAACCACCACCACAGCAGCAGCAGCAACAGCAAAATCTGAAGCTGCAAACTGTCCCTATCCCAAAAAAACTTTTAGAGAAATTACCTCAAGTTTTCCCTCCAATGTTGAACACATGGCAACAAATTATGCCATTTTTCAGAAATAATCAACTAAGTCAAGAAGATTTACAGACCATAAGAAATGTACATATGATGCATGTCAACTTGTTGAAAGAAGGTTATGCTCAAAAACAACAACAACAGCAGCAACAACAACAACAACAGCAGCAGCAGCAGCAGCAGCAGCAGCAATTACAACAGCCTTTTCAACAGCAGCAGCATCCGCAGCAACACGGTACTGGCACTGTAAACCCCAGTGCTGCCCTGAATCCGGAGCAGATTCTCATGATGAGTAGACAAAGGGAACAGATACAAGGAGATACGATGAGTTTGAAACCACCTCAAGCCCAATCACAGGCTCAGGCTCAGGCCCAGGCGCAAGCGCAAGCACAAGCTCAAATGAAAGCACAAGCTCAAATGCAAGCTCAACTACAAGCTCAATCTAAGGCTAATGCTGAAGCACAAGCTAAAGCTCAAGCCCAAGCACAAGCACAGGCACAAATGAAAGCACGTATTCAAGCTGCTCAAGCGCAAGCACAAGCGCAAGCCACACAAGCCGCTCAGGCCGCCCAAGCTGCACAAGCCCAGGTACAGGCCCCAAATATGCAGATGTCTAATAGCAATGATATATCTTCAATCCAGAATCAAATGGGAGGCGACAAACAAGCTCAAATTACTGCTTACAAAAACCAAGCTTTACAAGTTATAAGAAAATTACAAAGTGTCGGCAAGTTACCTGCTACATTATCTCCTGAACAAGAGGCGGGCTATATTCGTAAATACTTAATGCATATTTTACAAAACCAAAAACAACAATTGATTAATACCTCTAATCAACAAATGCAAATATCAACTTCACAACAACAACAACAACCTCCACCTCCACCCCCTCCTTCATCCTCCTCACAACAGCAATCACAGCAGCCTCTTCCAATCAACAATAATTCCCATTCATACCTACAATCTCCAATTAATGATGCTGCTATGAATATTCAAAATAGTGCTAGATTTGCTAGCAACAATGGAAACACCAATATCAATACTAATAATAATACTAATACCAATATCAATACGAATACCAACACAAATGCTAATACTAATCCTAATCTAATCTCTAGCCCTGTTGTTTCAATGCAAAACATGAACAATTTTAATAATCAATCTGGTTCCAAGATTTCAAACTTCTCATCCCCTGTTGTGCCTAACCCACAAATGATTTTAAAGCAGCAGCAACAAATGCAGCAAAATGATCAGAATTTCCCTATGCAGCAAACTGGAAAAAATCAAATGCAAATGCAGATGCCAATGCAAATGCAAATGCCAATGAATCAACAAATTCAACAACATGGTCAACAACATATGCAACCTTTCCAAAGTCAACATACTACACCTCAGCTTCCAACCAATCAAAATCAGTTTGCCAATAGACAACAACCGTTAAATCAACAGGTATTCTCTCCAACTTCAGGTGCCAAACTTTTACCTGGTCTAAAGGCAACCCCTGAAGATTGGAATTCATTAAAACAAATTTATCATGAAACTTTTAATGCTCCTATCAGTCTGAAAGATATGACAACAACTTTGACTGATGAGCAGAAAACAAAAGTTTTATCTTTAGTCAGATTTTCTAAACAATATTTAACTTTATGTCAAAGTGTTATTATTCCAAATTTCTACTTTTTAACAAAGCAAAAAGATGCTACAAAAAGGGTAATTTACAGTGAACTGATGCTTAAACAAATTCTTGAAAATCTTAGTATGCATGGTAAATTTGTTGCTAACGTTGACCTGGTTAATAAGATTCATGATCAAATCAAAAAGTACCTCCAATTTGTTAAGGAGCAAAGTGGTAAGATATTGAAAGCGCAATCTCAAGCTCAGCAATTGCAACAGCAGCAGCAACAGCAACAACAACAACAGCAACAACAACAGCAGCAGCAGCCTTTCAGACAACAACAGCTTTCTTCACAACAGATGAGTCCTCAGATGAGTCCTCAGATGAATACACAGTTATCTCAACAACCACTTCCTAATGCTCCTCCAAAGGGTATATTCAATCAAAATCATGTTAGACCCGTCCCTAATAAACAACAGATTCCAAATTATAATAACAATACAAATTTAATGTCTAATCAAATGAATGAATTGAAGCAGCAACAGCAGATGCAACAACATCAACAACAACTTCTTCAGCAACAGCAACAAGTTCAACCACAGCAGCAACAACTTCATCATAATCAGCAACAACAGCAACCATTACAATTCCCACCACAGCAGCAACAACCATTACCTCAAAATCAACAACCTCAGCAGATGCTACCTGCTCAAGGTAAATTCCAATCACATTCAAATTCAGTTCAACAATCCCCCGTTGCTACATTTCAGCAGCAGACACCTAATCCACAATCTGTTGCTCCAACTCCAACAACGGCTCCAGCTAATACTACTACTACTGGAAAAGTTCCTGCTGCAAAGAAACCAAGAAAGAAAGCACAATCAAAGGCCAAAAATTCTCCAGTTTCTACCAAAAATACCCCTACTGTTGGAACTACTCAAAAATCAACACCTGCTTCAGCTGTTCCTATAGTTCAACCAGAAATACAAATGTCTCCTGAAGTCCAAGCTGTTTTAAAAACAAATACTGAAAATTTGGAAAGGGAAGAAACAAGATTAAAGGCAATTGATTCTAATAGAGCTCAAAGAAAATCCCTACTCAAGAAAACTCCAACAAATTCTAAATTGAGTGGTGCTGCATTATATTTTTTAGCTACCCTTTACGATACTTTAGGTATGGAGGTTGAAGAGAAAATGGTTTTAAATAATACATCAACAGTGACTAATGCATCAAATAATTCATCTATTGGTCATATGAGATCGAAAAGCACGAATTTGACTCCATCTGCTGTTTTAGCTACTCCTGTTGGATTAAATGCAAAAACTCCAATCAATTTACCAACAAAACATTTGGATGAATTTGATAATATAACTGGATGGAAAGCTAAGGTTTCTTTCAATGTTTTACAATCTGCTTTCCGTCCTGCATTACATATGATTACTGCACCAACTCCACAACAATTATTAAATGTAGCATCCATAAATAAAGCTCAAACTGCTACTTTAGGTGCCAGTAGAAGTTATCTGGAATTGGTTCAAGATAGAGAATCAAAGAAGAGAACTGTCAGTGTTCTTTATGGGGATGATAACAATTTAATTTGGGGAAAAAATACAGAATCTTTATGGAACTTGAAAAATTCTAGAAACAAGAAAGGAGTTTATCCAACACCACCTGAGGATATAGACTTGAAGAAGAAGAAAATAGATGAAACAATAGACTCTAATATTCTATGGGATTTCGATAAAGTGTAGCTATCTGTTCTTTTACTTTGTACAATATGTGATTTAATCGATTTTTATAATATTTTTTTTTTTTTTTCCATCGTATTTAAAGATTAGTGCGATTCGAATTTTAAAAATTCACCCGCCGGAGATCTAATAGCACTGCTAATACAAATCACATTGTGAGAAAATTAACCCAGCCTCATTTTTTGCAGATCAGTTTCTTTTTAATTTTTCCACTTCTTATCTTTTAGTTATTCACCGAGACTCCTGAGGTACATAACTATGAGTTCAGGTATCAATATTGAAGGAAGTTTGAACACAGATGAACCAGTAAGGAGAATTACAAGGAGGAGTACAAGATCATGTGTAAAAAAAGCACAAGAAAACGGGTCGATTCCGAAAAAGGCGAATAAGGGGACGCGTAATAGACGATCAAAGAAAGAGTTGAAAGAACTTGAACAAGTCGATGAAGATTACGAATATGAAAAAGATGATGAAATCAAACCAGATGATGATGGTAATGATGCTGATGATGACGACGACGATGATGAAGATTATGTAGAAGACGACATTATTATAACTAATCAAAGGAATAAAGGTGGCAAGGGTAATCCAGTTGAACTGAGTGATGATGAAGATTTAGTAATTTTCAGTGGTTCTGGTGGTTCACCATTGCTTGAAGATGAACTAAAGAGAGAAGTTCATGATTTAACTGTTACACCTGAAACTGAAGATATTGAAGAAGGTGGATTTGTGAAGGAACAAAAGGATAAATCAAAACCTAA
This sequence comes from Pichia sp. yHMH446, assembly GCA_030555725.1. Taxonomy (NCBI): domain Eukaryota; kingdom Fungi; phylum Ascomycota; class Pichiomycetes; order Pichiales; family Pichiaceae; genus Pichia; species Pichia sp. yHMH446. The sequence continues at coordinate 118,083 of JANIWQ010000007.1, forward strand.
GAAAGCTAGAGCTAAAAGAGGTACTAATAAGAAGAAAGAAACAAAACCTAAACTTACACCTTTTGAAAGGAGAACTAACAGATTATATCAATGGCATCCTGAGTTATCTGATGTTTTCACCAAGTTGGAAGATATATCAGCTAAAAAGGTTGAAAGAGCTGAACAACCAAAAGATTTAGCTGTTAATTTATTAAATTTTCAACTTGAAGGTTTGTCTTGGATGGTTAGGCAAGAAGAAAGTGGTGAATATAAAGGTGGAATATTAGCAGATGAAATGGGTATGGGTAAAACTATTCAAATGATTGCCCTAATGATGCATGATAGGACAAAAGGTCCAAATTTGGTTGTTGCACCAACAGTTGCATTAATGCAATGGAAATCTGAAATTGAAACTCATACAAATAATTTATTAAAAGTTTGCGTTTTCCATGGCGCAAGTAGAGCTAAAAATATAAATGAATTAAAAGATTTTGATGTTATTTTAACATCTTATGCAGTTGTTGAGAGTGGTTATAGAAAGGAAAAATATGGGTTTACAAGGAAATTTAAGAAAGTTAGAGAAAAAAGTCTGTTGCATGAAAAGAAATTTTATCGTGTTATTTTAGATGAGGCTCATAATATTAAAGATAGAACATCATCAACTGCTAAAGCTTGTGATACCCTTAATTGTGAGAAACGTTGGTGTCTATCTGGTACACCTTTACAAAATAGAATTGGTGAACTGTATTCACTTATCAGATTTCTAGATATTGCACCATTTTGTGAATATTTCTGTGTTCAATGTTCATGTAAATCAAAGGAATGGAATTTTCCTGATTATAGAGTTTGTGCACAATGTGGTCATGCACCAATGTCACATATGAATTTTTTCAACCATTTCATGCTTAAAAATATTCAAAAATATGGTTTAGAAATGGAAGGTAAAGAAAGTTTCCATAGAATTCAACTACTATTAAGGCAAATCATGATTCGTAGAACAAAAGTTGAAAGAGCAGATGATTTAGGTTTACCACCTAAAATTGTCGAAGTGAGAAGAGATTTTTTTAACCCGGAAGAAAAAGACCTTTATCAATCATTATATACCGATTCTAAACGTCAATTTGATGATTATGTTGCAGAAGGTGTGGTTTTGAACAATTATGCCAATATTTTCACATTGATTACTCGAATGAGACAGTTAGCTGACCATCCCGATCTAGTATTGAAAAAAATGAAATTACCAGGTAAAGGGAAGGACGGTAGTGCTAGTAGTTTGGTTGAACTGCCTCCAGGTGTTATCATATGTCAACTCTGTGATGATGAAGCTGAAGAGCCTATCGAATCCAAATGTCACCATAAATTTTGCAGAATTTGTATCAGTGAATATGTTGAGAGTTTTAACGGTGATAGCTCAAAATTGACTTGCCCTGTTTGCCATATCGGATTGAGCATCGATTTAGAAGCACCAGCAATTGAGATGGATCCAGAAGCTGTAGAGAAAAGTTCGATTGTAAATCGTATTGATATGGGAGGTAATTGGAAGTCTTCGACTAAAGTAGAAGCACTAATGGAGGAACTCTATAAATCCAGATCCGATAGAATGACTACAAAATCTATTGTTTTCTCCCAGTTTACGTCAATGCTAGATCTAGTCGAGTGGCGGCTTAAGCGTGCAGGTTTTGAAACCGTGAAACTTCAAGGTTCAATGACACCTTCACAGCGGGCATCTACAATCAAGTATTTCCTAGAAACTCCATCAGTGGAAGTGTTTCTAGTTTCGCTCAAAGCCGGAGGTGTTGCCCTCAACTTGGTGGAAGCCAATCAAGTTTTCATATTGGATAGTTGGTGGAACCCTGCTTTGGATACGGGCCAAGCTGCGGACAGAATCCACCGTATTGGCCAGCACAGGCCGATCAGAATCGTCAAGATGGTTATCGAAGACAGTATCGAGTCCCGTATCATCGAGCTCCAGGAGAAGAAGGCCAACATGGCTCGAGCGACGCTTGATGCAGACGAAAAGGCCGCCAACCAGCTCACAGCTGCAGACATGCAGTTCCTCTTCAACAACTGACCCAGGGAGCAGATCTGCGTATCCACCAGTCACGGGGCGGGTGACTCCGTCGATCTTAGCGCGGTGACTAATTTCCACTTTCTCCTACTTAATAATTTTCTGGGGTCATTGGAGAGAATCTACTGATTCTTACCTACCCAGCTTAAGCTTTTGTGTTTTTTTCCGCTTTTTCAACGATTCTTTATATTTACTCTACTATCTCCACCAAACACAATGACGTTTCCACTACTACCACTCTACCAAGTAGGCGCAAAGCTGCAACCACAGCTTTCAGTTGTCGGACAGGCAGCCATCGTTTTCAACGGTTCCAACGCTGACGAAATTATCTCAGTCTCCAAATATGATAGAACACAAATCTACGTCGACCTGCAAGTTGGCGATTTAACTGATTCCATTATTGATGATCTCGTTAAATTGTATAATAACGGTGTCGTTTCGGTTTTCGCTGATGCTGCTTTACAAGCAGCAATTACTGAAAAAATTCCAAATGCTAGAGTTATCTTGAAAGGAGCAGATGTTTCTTCCAACTTTGTATTTTTTGTTGATAATACTTCTTTACAGGAGTTACAGAATACTGTCAAGGCAGGCAAAATTCCTGTGATTGATTCATCGAAATTGACAACTGAATATGAGAATGTGCCATCTGAATTATATCCAATTGTTGAATTTATCAAACCACTTTTAGTTACCGATAGACAAGATGGCTTATATACGACATTAGTTACTGATGCTTCTAATCAATCTTTAGGCTTAGTATATTCATCTGAGAAATCTATTTCTGAAGCTATCAAAACTCAAACAGGTGTGTATCAGTCAAGAAAGCATGGATTATGGTATAAAGGTGCAACATCTGGTGCTACTCAGAAGCTTTTCTCTATTGACATCGACTGTGATGCAGATTGTTTGAAAGTTGTCGTGGAGCAACAAGGCTTAGGTTTCTGTCACCTTGAAACTGCTTCATGTTTTGGAGAGTTCAAAGGGTTATCAGCTTTAGAGAAAACTCTTTTACAACGTAAAGAAAATTCCCCTGAAGGTTCCTATACTAAAAGATTGTTTGATGATGAAAAACTATTAAATGCAAAGATCAAAGAAGAAGCAGAGGAACTAACAGATGCTGTTTCAAAGGAAGACATTGCTTGGGAGTGCGCAGATTTATTCTATTTCGCATTAACTCGCTGTATAAAATATGGAGTTACAATTGCTGACATTGAAAAGAATTTAGATATGAAAGCACTCAAAGTTTCTAGAAGGAAAGGTGATGCAAAACCAAAATTCATCAATGAAGTGGAAACTGATGAAAAGAAAGCGGATCAGAAACCTATAGAGAGAGTTATTGGTCCAAATGATAAGATTTTCATGAATAGAATTAATGCTGCAACTGCGACAAAGGAAGAAGTTACTGCCTGTCTTGAAAGACCAATCCAAAAATCAGCTGATATCATGTCTTTAGTTACACCAATTGTTGAGAAAGTTAAAAATGAAGGTAACAAAGCTTTAATAGAATTGACAGCAAAATTTGATAAAGTTGAATTAGAGAATCCTGTTTTATTTGCACCATTCGATGAAAATATGATGCAAGTCTCTGATAAAGTCAAAAAGGCAATTGATATATCTTTTGAAAATATCAGAATATTCCATGAAGCTCAAAATCAAACTGACATTTTAACTGTTGAAACAAGTCCCGGTGTATATTGTTCTAGGTTTGCAAGACCTATTGAAAAGGTTGGTTGCTATATTCCAGGTGGTACAGCAGTTTTACCATCTACTTCGTTAATGTTATCAGTTCCTGCTTTAGTAGCTGGCTGTAAAGATATCATTTTCGCTTCACCACCTGGTAAAGATGGTAAATTAACTCCAGAGGTTGTTTATGTTGCTCATAAAGTGGGTGCAAAATGTATTGTATTGGCAGGTGGTGCACAAGCTGTTGCAGCTATGGCCTACGGTACTGAAACTATTCCAAAATGTGATAAAATAATGGGCCCTGGGAATCAGTTTGTTACAGCTGCTAAAATGTTAGTCGCCAATGATTCTAATGCACTTTGTGCAATTGATATGCCTGCAGGGCCAAGTGAAGTTTTAGTTATTGCAGACAAATTTGCAGATCCTGACTTTGTAGCTTCTGACTTATTATCACAAGCTGAACATGGTATTGATTCTCAAGTTATTTTGATTGCAGTTGATATGACCGATGAAGAAGTCGATAAGATTGACGAAGCAGTTCACAGACAAGCTTTAGCTTTACCAAGAGTTGATATTGTTAGAAAATGTATTGCACATTCTACGACTATTCAAGTTTCAACGATGGATGAAGCATTCGATATGTCAAATAGATACGCCCCAGAACATTTGATTTTACAAATTAAAGATGCTGAAAGTTGGGTTCCAAAAGTTGATAATGCAGGTTCTGTTTTCGTTGGTGCTCTTTCACCAGAATCAATGGGTGATTATTCTTCAGGTACTAACCATACCCTTCCAACTTATGGTTACGCAAGAATGTACAGTGGTGTCAACACTGCAACATTCCAAAAATTCATTACTTCTCAAGTAGTTACCGAGGAAGGTCTCAAGAACGTTGGTTGCGCTGTCATGGACCTAGCTGAAGTGGAAGGTCTTGATGCACATCGTAATGCGGTCCGTGTTAGAATGGAAAAGCTTGGTCTCCTTCCAGAAGGTTACTAAAATGTCTCATTTTCCTGGTGTCAGGGGTAAGAGGATTACTCAGCCTAAGCAAAATTTCCTATTCACTTCATGTATAAAGTTACAAGCAATTTAAAGCCTAGATCGATGTAGATAGATAGATGTTCCGCAGATAGCGGTCTATTCCTGCTAAAAATAAAACTGTGTACCTGAGTCACACTCTTCGATGCAATGCAAAGCCCCCTGCAACGTGTAAATTCTTGTCGCGATTGCGAAACCGTTGCAGTGCAGTTTCCCGCGTCTCCCGTTTCCAATTGATCTCGAAAAACCAGCCTCGTTTCCAAATATAGACCCTTAAGTGTGAGTTTGATTTTGCTTCTTCTGATCTTGACAAAGTTCTTAACTTCCTCCCGTTTTTGATTCAAAAGTACTATTCTTCTTCTATCTACTTTCTCTGTATTCCTCTATTTTTTTCTCTCTTGTATTTTCACACTTCTTCACGATTAATCAAACAACGCATAAACATGTTTCCCAACTGTTGTGCAGCTTTTACATATTTTTTACTAGCATTGGGATCTTTTGCACTTTTGCTTGCATCCAATGTTGCTATGATCGGTAAGCAAACCGCAAATTCCGAAATCTTTTTGATTGGTCTAAATATGAAAAGTTTACGGACAATTGAGCTTGTACCCAGTCTAACAGCTGGCCAAGCTGCAGGTGATTTAGGGTTTACTGCGGAATACGAGTTCGGTCTTTATGGCTACTGTCGTGGTGACGACTTGTTTGTTGATGATCTGGATACAATTGGTAGTATCTTCGACCGTACATCACCTGTAAAGGCATGGTGCTCTAAACCAAAAGCTGCATATTATCTCAATCCAACCGAATTCATCGTTAATGAAATCAATAATAACAATAATCTTGGATTGAAAATTTCTGAAAGTGATATTAAGTTGCCTGGTAATCTAGAAACTTATGTTGATGTGATTAAGAGAGTTTCTATGTTGATCTATGTGACATCACTTATTGCAGTATGTGCTACCTTATTATCAGTTATGCTTTATCTTCTCTGTTTCTGTTGCGGTGGAACTATTTGGGTCTCATTTTTCCAAACAATTGCTCTATTATCAGCTTTGTTATACACTGCAGCTTCAACGGGTATGTATGTTTACATAAGAAATCAATTCAATGATAATTTCGGTACTTTTGGAATCCATGCTGTACTTTCATACAGATTCCTTGTATTATGTTGGGTCGGTACTTTCCTATCTGCTTTGACATGGTTATTAGTTGTTTTATCTGGATGCTGTTGTTTCCCATCTAGACCACAATACATCAGAACACCATATGCAGCACCATATGGTGAAAGAGTTTTATAGTTCGTTTTCTTTCTAGTCAATGCTTTATCTTTTATACATTTCTAACAATTTCACAACCGTTCAAGAAAAAAACAGTGTCAGACACAGTTCTTTCTCGTAAACGATAACCGATAACTTCGGAATTATTGATCTATCGGTTATCCCCGGACCTCATGATTTCGCTGAAAGGCTCATGAGCTTCTTTTGGCCATCCCGAGTCGATAGATCCACTTTTCTTTATTCTATAATCCAAAACAAATCAACTGAATGGCGGTTCTATTACCACTACATATTCTGGCATACGGCTATACTTTTGGTGCAACAACTTTTGAATCCTTTGTTGCATCACCGATTGCATTAAAGGCATTACCTCGTCGTCAATTTGGTGAATTACAAGCACAAACTTTACCAGTTCATTTAGCAACTCAATCTATTGGTCCTTTAATTATTGCAGCAACTGCACCTTATGCATTAACAGGTCTCGGTTTATCATTACTTGGTGTATCATCGATTTGCGGTTTGTTCAATATTGGTTATGTTTCCCCATTGTGTGCAGATTTGAAAACTAAAAGATGGCAAATAATTGATTCCAAATTTCATGGTGATGATAAAGCTGCTGTTGAAAGTGGTGAATTGAAATCCCTTGATAAACAATTCGGAAAATGGCATGGTGTTAGTATGCTTGCAAATGTTTTAAGTGTCATTACCGTTACGGCATATGGATTTATTTTAAGCGGTAAATTGAAAGTTTAAAAGCCTCTCTTCATGACAGTTATCTGTCCTGCTATTTTTTATATTTATTATAATTAACTCTTACCTAAAATATACTTGTATAAATTATTTACAAAGTGAAAAGATATGAAATGTCACATTACAAGTTTGGCGGCAACATTATAGATGCAACGAAACTTGGTGACCTTTCAGTAGCTAAAAGATCATAACTTAGAGCACTTGCCTTAGTATCACCAGATTCTACACGTATACCTAATTCATTAAAACTTTTCCTTGATTTTGGGCCTAACATCCTCGTTTTTTGACCCATACCTAATACTATTAATTCAGGTTTTGGGTAAACCATTGAAAGTATTTCGATTACTTTTGGATCAAATTCAACGATAACATCATTTTCAATTTTAGTTTTAGAGATATCAACTTCGAAAATTTGATTATCCAAAAGTAACGCACCTTTAGGATAAGAAACAACTTTAAGATTTGAGAAAACTATTGAATCATTTGATATCATTTCAACATTATTCTCTGGTTTATCAGATAGTGCATAGATATCATATTTTGCCAAGTTTTCACCTAAATTTGATGCTTTAAACGTTGTGGTATAGTGCCTTGGCACTTTAGCAGTAGTGGAGAAAAACCTTCTGATCATATATATGTAGAAATGTATTCCCTATTCGTTCAGATTAAGGATAATTGATTTGATCGGGGTTATGTGCTTAAAGGTGGTGAGTGTGCAATTTTCGACGCGACGCCGAAAATTGGCTGATCCTCTTCTCATTCTTAGAGTTGATGAAAAATCACAGTTTTACACTTTACATAAGGACACTTTGAGAAAATTAAAGGAAAGCTTGTTAAATTACTAGAGACTACATTTCAATAAAAAAGTTATGGTTGGTATCAATGTTATGAGACAAGTTTCTCGTGCGAGAAATGGTGTGGGTGCATTTGTACTCCCATGCAAACGAATTACACTTTCATATTGTAATTTTGGTGGTTCATCTTCAGGTATGAGAGACTTTCTTAGACATAAATTAGATAAAATTTCTAAACAATATCCTGGTATTGAATTCAAAGTTGTTGAGAAGCCAGGTCAGCATCCTGTTTTATTTGGTGAATATGCATCCGATTTAACAAAACAGATTTGTGTTAGGAAATGGAATATGGATATAATTGAAAATAAATTAAAATTGATTATTAATTCATCAGGTAAACAACTATCGAAACCTAAGCAATCTGTTATATCTCAAAACAAATCTGTTAGAGGTATTTGGTCTCCATTTTATGTGGATCCAAAGCATAGATTTACTATTTAAAGAAAGCTTTTAAAAGAAATTATAACTTGTACATATACATACATATTATTTAAATATAACGAATCGAAATAAAAAAAAAGAAATGATTTAAAACATTTCTAAATTATCTTTCTCGTAAGGACATTCAGCTGTTATATGACCTTCTCTATCGCAAAATGTACAGAAATTTTCTCGTCCAGCTGAAGGATCAATAGGTTGAGGAGGTATATAAACTTCGTTAATGTTTATATCATTCATTTTTCGTTGAGTTGAAATTATATCAGAATTATTTATAATTTGTGTATTTAAATTTTCAATTTGTTTCTTTAAATCTTCAATTTCTTTCTCTTTCGATAATTTATAATCTTCAAACATTTTACTCTGATTTTGAATAATTTCTTCAAGTTCTTTAACTTTATCAGTTTGTAATTTTTTCTCTAAAGTTTCAATTGTACTGACTAATATCTTAATCTCTTCATCTTTCTCCCTCTTAAAATTTTCGAATTTTGTTTCTTTCCTGATTAATCTAGCTTCATTTGCTCTAATATTTGCATCTAATTCATCAACTTGAATATTCATTTCTTGTATATCATTTTCCCTTTGTAATATTCTTTTCTCTAAAACAGATATATATTTTTTCAATTCTAAAACTTCATTATTTGATTCATTAATTGAAGAATTTTCATTGATTCTATGTATTATTGACATTGGAGAAGATTGTAATTCATTTGATTCACCAGATTGACTTAACCAGCCAATTACTTTCCTCAGTGGAACAAACAGCCCACTATTCGGTATATCTACTTTGAAATATTGAATACCGTTAACATCACCATTATTTTTACCCTTGTTTGATAAAGAACCACAAAGTTGTAAACCACAGAAAACACCATCATGACCGTTAACAGATCCAACAAATTTCAAAATTGCGGAATCATTTGAATTTGGGAATGGAATTTTAGAGCCTATTGGCGGTAATGGAGATGACTGCATTGTAGTTTGTAATGATAATGTGTGTGTGTGTGTGTGTGTGTGTGTGTGTAGAGTGAAGCGCAAGTGTGACGAGATGGGTGTTTACGTTTTGATGAAAATTTCGATACACATGTTGAAATTTTACACAAAGTATGTACGAGATTGTTACAATATGAGGTATAATAGGGGATGAGTAGTTAAACTAAAATAGAAATACATTACATATCTAAACCATTTGGAGCAATTAAAACTTTAACGTTTGTTTCCTTATGATTAATCAATTGCATGAAACCACCTTCTATTGCATCTTTTGCTTCAACTTTACCAGTAATTAAAGTTCTCATTGCATTTTTATCGATTAAACCATTATCGATTGCTTCAATAACTTCTTTAAAATCTTTTGTAACATAACACATTGAACCAGTTGCGAATTTCTCTTGATAAGTTAAACACATTGGAACATATTGAATTGGTATATTTGGCCATATTGCTACATTAACAGCAGTACCACCAGGACCTAAAACATCGATTGAAGTATCAAAAGTTTTCTGAATACCTGAACAATCGAAAGAAGCTGTAAAACCTTCAGTTTCAGGTAATAAATTTTTTAAAGCTAAAATTGGATCTTGATGATCCATTGGATTGAAAACTTCTGCACCTAATTTAGCAGCCAAATCTCTTCTAATTGCAGCAGGTTCAGAGCAAACAATTCTACCAGCTTGATGACCTTTTAAAGCTAAAATAGTACATAGACCAATTGGACCACCACCTAAAACTACAGCATCTTGACCAGGTTTAAAATTAGCAATACTTACAGCATGCCAAGCAACAGATAAAGGTTCAACTAAAGCAGCCAAATCTAGAGGTAAATCATCTGGAATTTTAATCATATGATCTTCACCGTAAACAACGTATTGACCGAAAGCACCATGATCGGTACCTAAACCAACAAATGATAATCTTTTACAACAATTTGGTTTGTTTGCCTTACAAGCGACACAAAAGGATAAATCCTTATCGACTATATCATCTTTGTATCTCTCTCTATCGGAACAATGAGAAGTTGCTTCAACAACGACTCTATCACCAGGTTTAACTGTAGTAACAGCTGAACCAATTTCTTGAACAACACCAGAAAACTCATGACCTGGACAAAGTGGTAGTTCTTTACCTGAAATTTCAGATTTACCACCATTTGGCTGCGGGAAAAAAATTGGACCGTCTAAATACTCGTGAAGATCTGTACCACAGATACCGCAATAAGCGACTTTGATCTTGACGTCGTTCGGATTCTTGATTTGCGGTTCTGGAATGTCTTCAGAGTATCTGAGTTGTTCCTTACCATAGTATAAAAGACCTTTCATTGCAAAGTGGAGAGAGATGAATTGAGTTGAATTGAGTTGAGATGAGTTGAGATGAGTTGAGTTAAGTTGAGTTAAGTTGAGTAACTTATTGTAGAGCAGAGCAGATCAGAGCAATTGAGTGAGCTGAAGAACAGTAGCTGCACACGTATGCACGAACAGACACAGAACCTGCAGCCAATGCAGCCAATGCAGCTCTGGCCACTCGCATCTCCTCAGCACACACGGCATTCCACACTCCCCACACTCCTGGCACCACATGATGACTCCACGCCCTGTTGCCTGAGCGCACGTTACGCTTAAACACCGCCCCGCCCAACGTGCAGCGCCCCAGCCCCGCCTTCCCCGGAAAAACCGCAGACCCGGAACAAGAGCAGGCGCGGGCGCGGGCGCGGGCGCATCCACCTGCCGTTTCCGGCCGCCAAACCCCGCGCCGCGTAAAGCCGTCGTTTACCCGAGGGTCGTCGATCGTCCGGGAGCGGAGGGCTGGGGGCTGGGGACTGATGGCTGAGCCTCCAAGAGGTTCCTGCTCTTGCGAACGTGAGGAGGGTGCAGAGAACAGTCACAACACCACCCGCACAGCCTCGTTCTCCCCTTTTCGGCGGTATTATGGCTCTTACAAATCCGTCTATTAGAATATCGTTGAGCAAAGTTACCTATCTGAAAGCGAAATTTCTTCTGAGAGTGGTCTGGCCATTTGAAGTTGAATAAATCCTAAAAAGATCGTCACGGTGCGATATTTGATTGAAGCGCTTTACTTTACTCTCCCCAGGTGTAAGGGGGTTTAGGTAGATTTTGTGGTAACTCTTGTGAAGTTATCCGTATCCGTACTAAGTAAATCGATTCAGGTGCACACTCAGGGAGTCTGTCAAAAATATCTTCGGGTTTAACCCTAAATTCTCTCAATCTCGGACCTTACAACTTTTCAATCGGAATAGTTCACTCAAAGAAAAATACAAACAGCCTATGTGGGTGGGTGTACGGATGTGCACCACCATCGTCCTCGTCGAGAATGGCTGCTTAGTTATTACTTGCTTTATATAGTACTACAGAATGGTACTCTTACCCTCTGTAAAACTTGTATAAACAATCTGATACTTTACTTATCTTTTGCCTACTAAATTACGTATATTATACCTATAAGAAATGACATATCTTCAGTCTTATTATACGCCGCTCAAGCTGTTACTAAAAATTACAGCCGTACAAAAAAAAACAAGTGACCGGCTGAGCTCAGGCGAGGCTTTAGCATAGCCAAAAAGCTCAACTCAGGCCCAAAATTGTCCTGACTGAGAAGGTTTTATGTCATTTTTGAGTTGCAAAGGTGAAGATCGTTGAGTAACTGACATATATAGATAAAATTTTATCAATCTATAAGAGCAAACAAAAACCTTGTATGTTTGGTATATTCAAGCCAAAGGATGTACTATGTTTTAGGCTCTCCAATCAAAGTAATTGTGGTTGTTCTTGTCAACTGCTACACCAATATGAAAAGCTTGTTAAGTTGCTGTCTAGTCTCATTATGATTATATACGCCTCTACGATGGTCGGTCTGTTCACCAGTAAGATAAGTTGAAGTAGTATACAAAGTCGTAGGTAATCCTTTCTACTACTACTTCACTGGGGTCTAGTCCAGTTGAAAAAGCGTAGGAAGTAGTTGAACCAGAAACTTTTAATCATTGTCGCTGAAAAAATTTCACAGTTTTCAACAAAATGATTACTAACTTAACCGAGGTTGACTGCACCGAGCCAAACAATAATCTTCAATGTAGCCATAGCTTTTGAAAACTGTATTCGGCTTTTAAATTTACGCTCGCTAAATAAGAGTTCATATAACTCTAGCTTACTCTCGGTCTTGTACAAGAGTCCCATTATCTTAACTGAGCCCGCTTTTAGTGACTCCCATTATCTTAACTGAGCCCGCTTTTAGTGACTCCCATTGTCAAAACATTATATTTTCAGGTCTATTAAAGTGCGTAAAACAGAATACGTTATATATGACCGCCCAATATTTTCCAGACCTTATTCGCGGTGTACCTAGTTTAAAAAAATAACTCGTGCGGTAATTTATAGATTGGGTCAACTAGAGCAATAAAATCTCAGTTTAGGTACTAGAACGTACAGACAATATTGGTTGTTTGAGGATGGCTTTCTTTAACGAATTGATGGAGAAATTTATGTACTAATGAGTAGGTCAAAGACCAAAATCAATTTCCGAGAACAGGTAAGTCTGGCTGAAACTCTCAAAAAGCTTTTAACACCTTGTCTAAAATCTATCTAGCTTTTGCGCGTCTTGCATTGTTTTCTTTTTCAGGTGTTCTTGCTATTAGAACTGTTGCAGGACAAAACAAGTATTAATCGAAAAGGTAAATACAGAAAGGCCGGAATCTTTAAATCTTGATACTGTGAAGTGTAGATGTATGTGTAAGGAGATCTTCATGACTCTAGGTTTATAACAATATCAGTTGGCTAAAACTCAGGGGCTCTGCATGGTGTACGAATGCATGTGCCACGGCTCTCGGGGGTAACCTAGTTGACCGAAGGTGGAGTGCAGGACAATAGAAGTACTAATATCACACAAATTTTAGATCAAGCTTTATACATAAAGGTTTGGATCTCAAAACTGTCAAGTGTAGGTTTGTGGATGTACGTATATCTCATGTATATTATCTTCAAAGAAGTCACTAGGATTACGTGTATGACACTTTCCTGAAAGTCTACGGCTTTTCCCGAAGAACCTAATGCTGCCGCAACGTAGACACGGGGGTACTCATTGGTTACACGTCAACGACTTAGCATGATGTTTGGTAGAATGTGCCAAACCCCTCGGGTGAAACCTAGCTGTCCCGAGGTTGACTGCCCCAATTCGAACAATGATCATGCAGATGTTCATCAGTGACCTGCATGAACTATAGACTATCAAGTAACCCTGCAGGTAAATTCATCTTCATTGGACTCACATACCTAAAAAATATCTTTAACTTCTGTGAGTCTGCAAAGCCTGCATCTTTCTGAAGACAATAGCCAATAATCTTTAGTTTATTTCAATTTCATTGTTAAGTTAACAAAGAGGCACTAATTCTTTCGACATTTATTACATTTATAGATGGAGCTTATATATTCAAACATATACCCAACTATTTAGTTGAGCAGTTCCGTGTAGCAAAGCACTGTACGTTCATCAACTCTTATTCCAGCAATTACAATCTAGGGAGAAAATGCTAAGCATATCAAAACTGATATTAGCGTCTCTGCTATTAAAGCCAGCTTTTACAGCTGTGACATACACTGATCCTGGAGAAGGATGTGTGTTTGAAAACCAGCCTTCAACTAAAGGTTTGAGTGGTACTATCTTTCGTATTGAACAACAACAAGAGACTTTAAGTACTTCAGCTGAATATTTTTATGGTCAATATCTTACTGAACCTGTGATTGGTTCTTTTTTCAATCCAAATGATATTGCTTTTGACATTTTTACAAGTACAACCAATTATTATGGTGTCAGTTTCAATCCCTCATATTTTGTCATGGAAGAAACTGCTTATTTTAAGCGTATGTTTGGCTCTTGATTTTATCAGTGTTACTATAGATTACTAACATTCAATCAAATTTTTTTTAGCACCTGTTACCGGAATCTATGAATTTGAAGTCACAAATGTTGATGACACTGTAATGATTTTTTTTGGTGATGCTTCAGCTTTCAGCTGTTGTGCCGGTAAAACAGTTGTCGGTGATTATAGTCCATTTATTTATGGAATCAAGGATGCAGACACTCAGGAAAACTATTTCACATCTTATATCCATTTAAATGCTGATGTTGTTTATCCTTTCAAAATGGTTTTATTTAATGGTCGTCAAAGAGCTAGTATTTCAATTCAGGTTACAGCACCTGGAGGTACAGCAGTAGATGCAGGTCGATATATGTACCAAATACAACCTGATCTTGCAAAATGTCAGGATTATCCTCCTGAGCCTTCCACGACTACTACCACTAGTATCTGGACTGGTGATGCAACTACGTCCTATTCCACTGCAACAACCACTGACGCTGATGGTAACACTACCACTGAGATTGTTGAGATTGTTTTAGTTCCACGCAAGACTACCACATCCTACTGGACTGGTGTTTCATCAACTGCATTGACGACATCCACCGGTACTGATGCAGATGGTAACCCTACCACCGATATTTTTGAAATCATTTTAGTGCCACACAAGACGACCACCACCACTAGTATCTGGACTGGTGATGCAACTACATCCTATTCCACTGCAACAACTACTGACGCTGATGGTAACACTACAACTGAGATTGTTGAAATTGTTTTAGTTCCTCGCAAGACTACCACCAGTGTCTGGACCGGTTCGCTGTCTACAACTTTGAGCACTTCTACAGGCACAAATTCGGACGGACAATCAACCACTGACATCATTGAAATTGTCTTGATTCCTCCTACAGTGAAGACTACTAGTTCCTACTGGACTGGTCCGGCTTCAACCACCTTTATCACATCCACCGGTACTGATGCAGATGGTAACCCTACCACCGATATCTTCGAAGTGATCTTGGTGCCACACAAGACTACCACCACCACTAGTATCTGGACTGGTGATGTAACTACGTCCTATTCCACCGCAACAACCACTGACGCTGATGGCAACATTACAACTGAGATTGTTGAAATTGTCTTAGTTCCTCGCAAGACTACTATTTCCTACTGGACTGGTTCGTCTTCAACCACCTTTATCACATCCACCGGTACTGATGCAAATGGTAACCCTACCACTGATATCTTTGAAATCATTTTAGTGCCACACAAGACGACCACCACCACTAGTATCTGGACTGGTGATGCAAATACATCATATTCCACCGCAACAACCACTGACGCTGATGGTAACCCTACAACTGAGATTGTTGAAATTGTTTTAGTTCCTCGCAAGACTACCACCAGTGTCTGGACCGGTTCGCTGTCTACAACTTTGAGCACTTCTACAGGCACAAATTCGGACGGACAATCAACCACTGACATCATTGAAATTGTCCTAATTCCTCCTACAGTGAAGACTACTACTTCCTACTGGACTGGTTCGTCTTCAACCACCTTTATCACATCCACAGGTACTGATTCGAATGGTAACCCTACCACCGATATCTTCGAAGTGATCTTGGTGCCATACAAGACTATAACCACACAATGGACTGGTGTTCTAACCACAACTCATTTTACCTCTACTGGTACTAATACTGATGGCAACGTTACAACCGATGTGATTGAGTTGATCAAAGAACCATTTAAGACTTCCACAACCACAAGCATTTGGAATGGTGGAAAATCAACTACCGATTCAACTGCAGTAGTTACAGAAAGCGGAAAGCCAAGTACTTACATTGTTGAAATTGTCCTAGAACCAAGTATTGCTCCATCATCCAAAGTTATTCACACACGTTATGTTACTCAATCAACTACTAAAACTATAACATCTTGTTCTGAGAACAGATGTCACACCATTGAAACTGTAGAAGTTCAAACTATTACTAAAACATCAACTACTACCCCAGTTAATACAGGACAAACTGTGATAACCAGTTCTTCAACTGCACAAGGTGATGTTGGATCACAAAGCATTGTTTCACCAACTTCAAGTTCCACAAACATCAAGTACGAAGGTGCTGGGGTTTCTGTTGCCCAAGTTGGTTGGGGTATGCTATTGTGTATCTTCTCTATTTTCTTCGTATGATTTCCAGACAAGCAAATAGCTTCAAATTCGAATGTTATTGATACTCTGAAATTCCTCTTTCATGTATTCTTGAAAAGAATGATACTTTCTTTACATAATGTTTACACCGCTTATATTTTCTAAGCCATAGTTTCTAAATTTTTCTCGTATAGCTAAGCGTTCTGGCATCGATCAGTAAGATTTTCATAATAGAATCAGACCTTTTGAAATATCTGAGTAACTTTTATAGAAGCGTATTTGTAGATCACCGAAAATGCCACACAGACTTCGTGAGAAGTAAAAAGAAACAAGGCTGTGCAAGTATAAAAATCGAATTAATCATCAGGAATTAAATCAACACAGCTGTGCGGCTGAAGCTCGCTCTAATGCCACAAGGCCTGGCACACGCAGCTGAGCCGCACTCGCATCTCCTTCTGCATCCGGGGCACAGGCGCGCTTGCCCCGGGCGCCCGCGTCGCGACGCCTGCCGCATTGGGCGCTGGTTGTGCGGCATTTGCGCCAGCAGCAACGCCCGCGGGCAGTGCAACCGCGCTGTGACTGGGCAGTAGCCGGGCTGTGCAGGCTGGACCCGGCCGAAAACGGCAATTCGCGGGCGCCTGAGCCGCGCAGCTCTCCTACAGTTGCCCATTTTCCCAGCCAGTGCAGGGTGCACCCGTGCACCGCAACGGTCTCGGAGTTCGCTATCAGCAACAGCAGCAGCAGCAGGATCAGGATAATCAGGATCATCAGGGTCAGCATCTTGTCCATCTCATCTGGAGTGCAAAGCCACAATGTGTTTTTTTCAGCTCCATCTCTTATCTAATCGCATTTCTCTATCTACGTCATGAAGCTCTGTTGTTGTCGTTGCTGTCGTTCTCTCTGTACACCTCAGTATATTTGCTCCCCACTAAATCGTCTCATGTTCGATCCCATCTTCGCTTGCTATCCCTGATAACACTTATCTTTCACTTTACACTCACGTCACCATGCCACTCACACAAATCTCTTACTCTACGACTTCACTTCTTAACTTAACCTGTAACTGTATAAATAAAGACCCTTTTCTCTACTAGTTTATGACTGACCTGCCGCCCCTCACAAGACCCTGTTCTTTTACAGTTATAGCCAAGGACTTTCCGCTAATATGAGCTCCATCAATTATACAGAAGCGAGTCCCAACGGTGCTGAAAAGCAAAACTATTCAATCGAATCTGCATCATTCAATGATAAGGAGAAAAACCAATTCAATGTCAATGTTGAAACAGCTGAAGAGTTCTTTGACGAATTCTCAATTCACAGTAAGAATGACGGTACTTCAATGAAAAAAGGTTTGAAGTCTAGGCACGTTCAAATTATAGCACTTGCTGGTGCTATCGGTACAGGTTTATTTGTTGGATCTGGTGGTGCTTTGGCAGTCGGTGGTCCAGCACCTTTACTTATGGGTTATATTATACTATCATTCGTTGTTTGGTTAACAATGAATCAGATTGCAGAAATGGTTACTTATATTCCAATTTCAGGTCAAACAACTTTGTTTGCTTTGGCTTCAAGGTATACAGGTAATCCAACTTTTGCATTCACAGCAGGTATGAACTTATATTATGCGCAAGCAATTATCGCTCCAACTGAAATAACTGCAGCGGCTTATGTTATCGAATATTGGACACCAATTAATGCTGGGGCTTGGATTTCAATCCTTTGGGTATTGATGGTAGGTATTAACCTTTGCGCTGTTAAATATTTTGGTGAAATCGAATTTTGGGTTGGTTTGATTAAAATTTTAGCTCTTATCGGTTTGATCATTGTAGGTATAGTTATTTTCTTTGGTGGTGCACCTAAATCTCATGGTGTACTTGGTTTCCATTACTGGAAAGATCCAGGTGCCTTTGTTGAACATTTAACAACTGGTAGTACCGGTAGATTTTGTGCTGTTTGGTCATCTATTATCAAATCTGGTTTTGCGTTTATCCTTGCTCCTGAATTGATTACTTCTTGTGCAGCTGAATCCGAACATCCAAGAATCAATTTGCCTAAGGCCACTTCAAGATTCATCTATAGAATGATCTTCTTTTACGTTCTTGGCTCTTTAGTTATTGGTGTTATCGTTGCTTCCAATGATCCAACTTTATTAAATGCACTTAAATCAGGCGCTGATAATGCTGCAGCTTCTCCATTTGTTATTGGTATTCAAAATTTCGGTATCAAAGTTTTGAATCATATTATCAACGCAGCAATTTTAACTTCTGCTTATTCTTGTGGTAATTCACAATTTTATTCTGCAACAAGAGTTTTACATTCAATGGCAATGCGTGGTGAAATTCCAAGAATTTTTGCTAGAACTAATAGATTTGGAGTCCCAATCTATGCAGTCATCTTAACAGCTGCAATTTCACTTGTTGCATATCTTAATTGTTCAAACTCTTCCTCAAAAGTTTTCACTTGGTTAACAAATATTTCAACAGTTTCAGGATTCTTATCTTGGGTATTCATTGGTTTAACTTATTTATCTTTCAGAAAGGCATTAAATTATCATGGTATGGATGACAGAGTTACTTATAGACCAAGATTCCAAATTTATGGAGCTTATTTCTCAACTTTCTTTTTCTCTTTACTATCAATTACAAACGGTTACGCAGTTTTCTTTGATTTTAATGCTTCAGATTTTGTTGCAGCTTATATCACTTTACCAATCATTGGGGCTCTTTATGTTGGCCACATGTTTTTCTACAAAAATTATAGACCTCACGCTCCATGGGAAGAAATCGATTGTATCACTGGTTTGGCAGAAGTTGAAAAGGAAGAAGCGGAGTATGTTGCACCGGTAACTAAAAACTGGATTATGAAGTTTTACTACTGGTTATGCTAGAAATTTTAATTTTAAAGTTATATCTATTGCTTTTAATTTTTGACACATTTTTAATTCCCTAGTTCTTTTGTCTTTGAACCGTTTTTTCTAATAATTTGAAGATTTATTAAGTTAAATATTTGTTCTTCTCGTCAGAATCTCGGAATAAATTCCCAAAACTGTTTTTACATTACCGATACCTTAGCGGCAACTTGAGGAAGTGATCTCAGAACGTGCGTATCTCGAGGGTCGTTTCAGGGTCGGCACAGGGTCGGCACAGGGTCGGCACAGGGTCGCAGGGACATGGACCCGCTAAGATCGGAGGACCCCGGCTTCTTGGTCCACCCACCCACCCTCCTCGCGGTATCTCAGATCGCGTTGCTTTTCCTGCGCTGCCCCGTTTTACGTCTTCGGGCCTTAGCGGCGTACGTCAAACGGCATTCCTCATCTTACGTCAACTGCACTTTTCTTTTTCTCGTTGTTCTTCCCTAAAGTGGCAGTTTCTTAGCGGTGTACACGCTGTTTCCCGAACTTTTCAATACCGGCACCAAGTCAGTCATCTCAAACAATAGGGCTGAATTCCGAGAAAAATCTTTCTTAAATTTATTACACTAGCCGTAGGGAACGACACCTTTGTTTATCCCATATTGCTAAGGTGATATTTGTTATTTACTATAACTTATCATTCGTCGTGAGGCTACAGCTTCTTATCTACACCTCCTCTTTTCCAGCAATTGTAACATTCAGAATTTTTCTTGTCGTTATCAGAGGGAGGGGACCCCACTTTCCCTAACACCCTTTAACTGCCCTGTAGTTAGTCCCTGAATCTATAAACATATAACGAACCCCAGATTTAATCTTTCTTTTCTTTTCTTTTCTTTTCTCTCTTTCTCCCTTTCTTTTTTTCCTTCATACTTTCTTTTAATCTTTCCTCATATAAGTAAAACAACCAATATGAGTTCTATACATGAGGTTGAGTCATCACTCAACAACTCCTCATCAACAGGTGCAAAAGAACAATATGACATTAGTATCTCAACCGAAGGTAAAGAGAAACAACCGTTTGATGTGAATATCACTAATGCTGAAGAGTATTTTGATAGAGTATCTCATGATGGCAAAGATCATACTTCTATGAAGAAAGGTTTGAAATCAAGGCATGTCCAAATTATCGCATTAGCTGGTGCAATTGGTACAGGTTTATTCATTAGTTCAGGTTCTTCATTAGCTGCAGGTGGTCCAGCTCCACTTCTTATAGGTTATTTGATTCTTTCATTACTTGTTTGGTTAGTTATGAATCAAATAGCTGAAATGGTTACATTCATACCTGTAGCTGGTCAAACAACTCTTTTCGCTTTAGCTCAAAGATACACAGGAAATTCATCTTTCGCATTCACAGCTGGTCTCAATTTATATTATGCACAAGCTATACTTACACCAACTGAAATTACTGCAGCTGCTTTCGTCATCCAATATTGGACACCAGTAAATGCAGGTGTATGGATTACTATTTTCTGGGTTTTAATGGTTGCAGTTAATTTATGTGCTGTTAAATATTTCGGTGAAATCGAATTTTGGGTGGGTTTGATGAAAATTTTAGCTATTACAGGTTTAATTATTGTTGGTATAGTTATTTTCTTCGGTGGTGCACCCAAATCTCATGGTGTACTTGGTTTCCATTACTGGAAAGATCCAGGTGCATTCGTTGAACATTTAACAACAGGAAGTGCAGGTAGATTTTGCGCTGTTTGGTCATCCATAATTAAATCCGGTTTCGCTTTCATTCTTGCTCCTGAATTAATCACTGCTTGTGCAGCTGAAGCTGAACATCCAAGAGTTAATTTACCTAAGGCCACTTCAAGATTCATCTATAGAATGATCTTCTTCTATGTTTTTGGTTCCCTTACAATCGGTGTCATCTGTGCTTCAAATGACCCAAGTCTTCTCAGTGCTATTGAAACAGGTGCTTCAGGTGCTGCAGCTTCTCCATTTGTTATTGGTATTCAAAATTTCGGTATCAAAGTTTTGAATCATATTATCAATGCAGCAATTTTAAGTTCAGCGTACTCTTGTGGTAATTCCCAGTTCTATTCTTCCACTAGAGTCCTTCATTCAATGGCTATGCGTGGTGAGATTCCAAGAATTTTCGCTAGAACTAACAGATGGGGTGTCCCTTACTATGCAGTTGCTGTCACGGCAACTGTTTCCCTTGTCTCTTACTTAAACTGCTCAACATCTTCTGCAAAAGTTTTCGGATGGTTAAACAATATCTCAACTGTTTCCGGTTTCCTATCTTGGATCTTTATCGGTTTAACTTACATTGCATTTAGAAAAGCGATAGATTATCATGATATGAACGACAGAATCACTTTTAGACCTCCATTCCAAATATGGGGTGCGTATATTTCTATTTTCTTCTTTTCCATCATTTCATTGACAAATGGTTATGCTGTATTTTTTGACTTCAATGCTTCGGATTTCATTGCCGCATATATCACTTTACCAATCATTGGTGGTTTATACGTCGGCCATATGTTTTGGTTCAAAAATTACAAAGTGCATGCTCCTTGGGATGAAATTGATTGTATTACTGGTTTGGCTGAAGTCGAGAAAGATGAAGCTGAATATGCTCCAAGAGTTTCCAAAAATTGGATCATGAAGTTTTGGTACTGGTTATGCTAAGATTCATGTCTCCTGTCTCACCCAATAATTTTGTATATCTAAATAGATCCAGTATTTTTTCACACTAAAAATACCTGTTTTTCAAGAAACTATTTGAAAATAATCAGATTGATATGTAAAACTTTGAATTTTTCTCAAATAGGAAACTCAATTACATTACTAAAATTGGTTATCAAATTGTAGTCGCGCGTTTTGCTCTGAAAACTGATCTGTCCAAAGATTTAAGTTAGAACATGCAACTCATACATACACGTAATCCAAGACTGTAAATTTCTTTGTTCGTTATTCGTTTGAAAACAGCAATAGCATTAACAAACATGTCTGAAGTTGCATCATCACCCGTTCATGTACAGGACCAGCGTACCATAGATTCCCAAATGTCTGATTTTGATACAACAATTCAGCAAAGTGGAAATCAAAATTCTCTTTTCGCTGGAACAACATCTGATTTACCTCAATCGACAATAGGTAGGGCCGATGGTCCAAACGGAGATGGTTTCGAAGGGAGAGGTACAGAAACGGCACAGAGAATCAAAGTGAACAGAAGAGTTGCTACTGTGGATAAAGTTCAAGACAAAATTGCAGATACTGTTAGTGATTCATTTTTCGAATTTTTGGAGAACTTCACAGTAACATCCAATGATGAAGAATACGATCCAAACTTTGAAGGTAAAGTGTATCTTGGAAGAGTTGCTAAAATGGTAAATGATGAAAGTACTTTACTCAATATTGATTTTAAGCATTTACTAGGTTATCAAGAGGGCATTCTTGCAGACGCAATTGCTGAACAATTTTATAGGTTTTTGCCATTTTTACAGATTGCTTTGAGAAATTTTGTTGCTCAATACCAACCACAATACTTAAGAACTACTGCAATCGATTCTGATAATGTTTTCAGAACAATTGAACGTGATTTTCAAATTTCGTTTTACAATTTATCTACTATTCATAGAATTCGTGAGCTCAAAGCTGAAAATATTGGTATGCTACTTGCAATTTCTGGAACTGTCACCAGAACAAGTGAAATTAGGCCGGAGTTGTATAGAGCGGCATTTACTTGTGATCTTTGTAAAGCATTGATCACCAACATCGAACAAACATTCAAGTATACCGAACCTACATCATGTATCAACAATGATTGTGTCAACCAATCTGAATGGACTTTGAATATTGCAAAATCACATTTCCTTGATTGGCAAAAAGTTAGAGTTCAAGAAAATTCTAGTGAAATTCCTAATGGTTCAATGCCAAGAACACTTGATATTATTTTGAGAGGTGAATTAGTTGATAAAGCCAAACCTGGTGATAAATGTAAGTTCACAGGTACAGAAATTGTATTGCCTGATGTTTCACAGTATCAACTACCTGGTATCAAAGCCGCAACTCTTCGTATGAGAGGAACTAGCTCCACAGATTCATTAGCGTCTGGTATTAACATGAGATCATTGGGTGCAAGAGAATTAACTTACAAAATTGCTTTCTTAGGCTGTCATGTAAGTTCGTTATCAGGGAAAGAATTGGAAGAGGAAGGTGATGATGACAGTAGTTCCTTGGAACTTTTCCTCTCCAACTTGTCTCAATTTGAAGTTGAAGATCTAAGAAACATGGTCTCCGATAGAAATGTTTACTCGAAACTTGTTCAGTCCATTTGCCCAACCGTTTTTGGTCATGAGGTAGTAAAAAAAGGAGTTCTACTCCAACTACTTGGAGGTGTTCATAAAAAGACTGTCGAAGGTATCAACTTGAGAGGTGACATTAATGTTTGTATTGTTGGTGATCCATCATGTGCAAAATCCCAGTTTTTGAAATGGGTGAACAGTTTTGCCCCTAGATCGGTTTATACTTCGGGTAAAGCTTCGTCTGCTGCTGGTTTGACGGCAACTGTGGTAAAAGATGAAGAAAGTGGAGAATTTACAATTGAAGCTGGTGCATTGATGTTGGCTGATAACGGTATTTGCTGTATTGACGAATTCGATAAAATGGATATTGCTGATCAAGTGGCAATTCATGAAGCAATGGAACAACAAACCATTTCTATTGCAAAGGCGGGTATCCATGCTACCTTAAATGCAAGAACCTCCATCTTAGCTGCTGCAAATCCGATTGGTGGTAGATATAACCCCAAAGTAGGATTACGTAGTAATCTAAGTATGACGGGTCCAATCTTGTCAAGATTTGATCTGTGTTTTGTTATCTTAGATGAATGTAACGAAAGAGTTGACACACAGTTAGCTGCACATATTGTGAATTTACATCTTTTCAGAGACCAGGCACTAAATCCACCATTCTCCAAAGAGCAAGTTTTAAGATACATAAAATATGCAAAAAATTTGAAACCAAAGTTGACTCCTGAAGCTAGAAACTACTTGATTCAAAGATATAAAGAACTTCGTGCAGATGACGCCAAAGATGGGCGGTCGAGTTACAGAATCACTGTTAGACAGTTGGAGTCACTTATTCGTCTTAGTGAAGCAATTGCTCGTGCTAATTGTAAAGATGATGTCACCCCAGTTTTTGTTGCAGAAGCATATGATCTATTGAAACAGTCTATTATACGAGTTGAAAAAGAGGATTTAGAGATTGACGATGAAGATGAAGATGACGATGACGCAGATGGAGGTGACAATACTGATAGAGGTGGTCCTCGTCCTCACGATGGAGATGATGGAAATGATTTTGGGCATGGTGATGATTATAACAATCATCTCGAGGATGATCGAAACACACAAACTCAAAGAACTGAAACAAAACAGAAAAATAAAATTCCATACACAGTCTTTGTTAATCTCCGTAATATTTTCCTACAGCAGATCAAAGAAAAGGAGGAGCAAGCTCAGAAGGAAGCCTTAGAAAGGGGTGAGGAGAATGTACCAATATCTGGATATACACAGTCTGAATTGATAAACTGGTACATGGAAGCAATTGAAGATCAACTTGATACCTCTGAAGAGTACTACCAAGAAGAAAAAATTGCAAAAAAAGTGTTAAATAAGCTTACAAAGGACAATGTCTTAATGAGGGTGAATCCAGATGAATCAGACTTTGATCAAGCTCAATTACCATCAGAGCTTATTATTACCCCCGAAATGAACGCTGCTGAACAAGAGGAGAAAAGAAAACAACAATCAATTTGGAAGAAAAACAGGTCTAAAGAGCTGAATAAAAAGTTGATTTATATAATTCATCCAAACTGTCCTCTTGAAGATTTGCTAGGAGAACTTAACATCGATAAAGAAGACTCACCAACTGTAGAATAAGGCGACGACACTGTGTAAATTAAAGCTAATTGTATAAGGGTTACTGTATAATAAAACTACAAATATATCTTGCTTAAACCTAGGTTTTATATCAAAGTTTGGGAACTTTGCCATTATTGACATTATCGTACCACCAAGCAATACCTGTTTGTCCCTTCCACGTATCTGTTTTGTTGATTCGGAGAATGCTATCCCACAATGTGTCATATAATGTATAGATATCACGATCACCAATCAAGGCGTCGATCAAGTGTTTTACCTCATTCAAGCAAAACACGTAGTTATGAGGCTCCACAAAGTGCACAACATCAATCAACAAATATAAAAGCCCAGCTTTTCTAGTCCTGAGTTTTTCGGGAACAACAACCTGAATCCCCTTGTTCATGCTCTTACGATCCGGTAACGGGGAATATGCAGCCATACTTATATGGAACTTTAAAAGGTCAAACAAAGTTGTTGCATTCACACATTTGCGTCCACATGCCTGTGTAATTAACGAAGCCTGATTAAGTGAAAGGATTCGAGGGAAATGTGATAAGGCATTTCCAAAATAGGTATAGATTATTGAAGAATCATCGGAAACTAAAATATACTTCGCAGAGATTGAATGTGCAAACTCCATCGTGGAAAAGTCAAAACTATTTCCAGTCAAAATTCTCTTAAGTAACGGAAATAACGAACTCGTAAGAAAGAGTTGGTCTAAATTCTGTAGCACAGCTTCAGTAAAACGTAGAAAGTAGTTCAACTTGGAAATTTCAACTTCATTGACCGCTTGATGATTTGTTGAAAGCTCAGTCAGCATAGAATAAGCATAATTGGTAGTTAATTGCTTATCCCTTTGCATTAATGCAGACGAAGTGTCAAATACAAAAGTATATGCATCAAACCCACCTGTACCTATTTTATCCAACACAAATGAAAGGAAAAAAAAACATCTATGTATTTTACTGGAAATCACCAATTTCAATTCACACAATGAATTGTTTTTCAATATGGAATTCATTGAGCTCTCGAAAATAAGAACGACTGTGAAAAAGGTATATTTAACCAAATCCCATTTATCCGTTTGATTCTTGATTTTTTCCAAAAATTTTACAACAGCTGTAGAAAACCTTTCAACATATGTCAAGGAATCAGCAATTTGCTGCAAACTTGCGTGATCCACTTCTTTGGCAAATAGAAACGCCCATCTATTCATTAAACGCAATACAGGATATTCTTGCATCGTTTGATCATATGAAAGATCATTCAAATATGTTATTCCATCATTTAATCCATATGTTGCATGAAAAATGATTCTGGTAATATCCGAAAGAATTTGAGGAGAAGATGCTATGACATTACTAACAAGACTATCACTGACGAAATCCTGAACATATACTAAAGTGAGTAGCAAGGAGTCCTTTACTTCCAAAGAGACATTCATCTTCAAAGAAGAGGAAATAAGATTGGAATATAATGACATGTAAAGACTGTGGGTTTTGAGTAATGTATTAGAGTAGGCAGGGAACGGATTGTATTTAAGCATGTCAGTTAGAGATGAAATGCAACCAACTAAAACAGGTAAAACTCTCCAATATGCATCTGGGTTATTTTGAAGAGCAAAGGATATGCCATTGAATATTGATTTATAGAAATCTATGAAAGGTACTGTAGGATTGGTGATTTTAAACTTCTCAATGTTTATATATTTGAAACACTCTATGAGCTTTGAAGTATAATCCATCTTCAGGATGTCAATCGAACTGAATTGTCTCGAATTGATTAAAGTAGTAGTTAATAGTTCAACATTTTTCTTATTCTTAAGTTTCGGATAATAGTATGCTAAGAAAGAGACTAGCTTATCAGCTGGGTGGGTTGTGGTGGTAATGCTATTCAAAAGGTAATCAATTTCTGAGGGTGATGCAGAATACGAGCCATAATAAATATTATCTGAATATACAGCAGGTTGACTTCGTATTTGGGCTGTATAATTGCTCATACTTTCTACTGAAAGCCTTTCTTGTTGATACTAGTTTAATCTATTCTTGAATTAAATTCTTGATAGATGAAGCGAGTACATGAAATTGGTATCTACCCAGTCATTCATCTAAACTTTTTCTACTAAACAATTGAATTTCCAATGAGTGTACAGTTACCAAGAGGATTTCGACACTTGAAAGTATCCGAATATTTTACCATTGGTCTTATTGCAATTCCTTTGTTGGTATCTATTTTGGATATAAAGTCACAATTTTTATTTGCATGGGACCCCTTTATCACACAATGGAATCAATATTGGCGGCTAGTTATTCTTCAACTCCAATTCCAGAATCAATCAGAGGTCGCTGTTTCGTCCATATTAATGATAGTTTATCTCAAAGGTTTGGAGAGATTTTATGGAAGCTTAAAGTTTTTCAAAATATTAATAATGTTATGGTTTTATAATTTCATCATAATCACGGGAACAACCTTACTTCTTTATTACCTTGGGATCAATATATTCGTTCCTGCAGGACCATTTGGTATACTTTTTGCTTTGTACTATCCATACGAAAAATACACTCCTAAGACTTACATTGTGGAGTTAGATTTCAGATCGTTAACCAGTTTCAGACCATTTGGCGAGGACGTGATAATACATATTAGTGACAAACTCCCCGCACAGTTGATGTATTTGATTCTTATGCTCAATGAAGGAATTCCATCTATATTTTTGACATTATTGGGATACCTCGTGGGATTCATTTACTTCAATGAGTTGATTCCGTTCGATGATGAATCACTACATATTATTGATACAATATATTCTAGAATCACCCATCAAAAAATTCCCCAAACTCCAATAGTCTCTTCCCGTAATGGAATTATCTACGAAGACGAAGAAGAGGAAGAAAATGTGTCAAGTAGAGATGAAACTCCTGTACCACCGCGTACTATAGGTCAACAAGTGATGGATACTTTCACATAGTGAATTTTTCGATAAACTACAAACATTATTTGATTATTACTTGGCCTCGGCATTTTGCAGTTTCCGACGTTGAATATCCCAGTTATACACCCTAGCTGTGTTGACTTCCATCGTTGTTATGTTGGCTCTAAGGTAATCGAGATCTTCAAGGGTAATCTCTTTTGACTTTTTAGTTTTCTCTAGTCTCTCAGTCAACATTTCAATTGCTTCATCAATGGGGTATTCTAGCATCACGTTAGCACCGAGCCAAAGTGAGACTGTTTTACAATTTTCTTTCGGTATCTCACCAGTAGCGTAAATTGTATCGTTTAATTGATAATCTACAATAACATTGTCATCGTCCTCAGTATCTTCTCCTTTTAGTTTGAGAAACTTACACATATTCAAAGTATTTTCTATATCGGGAAGTTTAGTTTCTAAATTGTTTAACGTAGTTCTTTTGGATTGTTCCATAAATTTATACTGTTCAAGTCTCATTTGGAGTTCATTCATAAAATTTGTAACATCGGCATCTGTACATGTCTTTGGATTGATAAAGTCCTCGATGTTTTCAAGAAACCGAGCTTCTGGTATACCTCGTGGATTAGAGTTCTTTGTCTTCAATCTGTCGGTGGCCATTGATGGAGTTGAACTGGTTTATCTAATGTACAATCTCGTCGCCAAGAGCGGCCTGTATACTACTCTACTCTACACCTTAATACTATAATAGCTCGCACATGGTCCTAACGATCACGTGAAATACATAAACCCTGAGGAGAGCCTGCAAGCAAGCCCTGGCGCAAAAAAGTGTTTTTTTTTGTTTTTCGCACTCACTTTTTTTCTCAACAGCAGTGTACTGAATGAATTAAAGACTTTCCAACTTCATCTTTAGTTTTGTTTCTCTTTCTTGCTATTCTAAAAACCAAGCATCAACACAATGGGTAGAGACCACTTCAAGAAGCCTCACGAAAAGAGCTCCCACAGAACTGCACCAAAGTCTGACAACGTTTACTTAGCTTCATTAGTTAAGTTATACTCTTTCTTAGCACGTATGTATTGAACAAGGATTTTTCATGTTAACCTTTTTCAATCTTGCTTTCTATAATTGCATATCAAAGATTCTGGGTGGATCTTTGACATGTATGAGTTTCTTTTGGATTTAACGAATAGTTGGGTGATTCCAAGACGTGAAATCAGTTCATTCTGCAAGTGCTTGAATAGGCTAGTCTTTGAAGACTAGTTCTTTACCAAGTGCGATTATAGAGCAGATTTGAAAAAGGGGATGTCTTTCAACTAAGTTATGACTAGTTTAGCCATACTGAGATGAAATGCATCTACCTTTTTTAAAGCAAGAATACTAACATGGCTTTTTCTTTTTTTTCTCACAGGTAGAACTGATGCTTCCTTCAACAAGGTTGTCTTAAGATCTTTGTTCTTATCTAAGACCAACAAGCCACCAGTTTCTGTTTCCAGAATCGCAAGAGCTTTAAAGCCAGCTGAATCTGCTAACAAGACTGTTGTTGTTGTCGGTACCGTTACTGATGATGTCAGATTACATGCTTTCCCAAAAGCAACTGTTGCTGCATTAAAGTTCACCAAGTCTGCTAAGGCAACCATTTTAAAGAATGGTGGTGAAGCTATCACTTTAGATGAATTAGCTTTAAGAGCACCAACTGGTAAGAACACCTTGATCTTAAGAGGTCCAAGAAACTCTAGAGAAGCTGTTAGACACTTCGGTTTTGGTCCACACAAGCACAAGGCTCCAAAGGTCCAATCCAAGGGTAGAAAATTCGAAAGAGCAAGAGGTAGAAGAAGATCTAGAGGTTTCAAGGTTTAAGTTAATTAATCTCTTGATTCTTGTTATATTTTCTAATACTTTTTTGTTGTATAGTTATTTACTTATCGGAAACTTTATAATTGAATACTGTA
The DNA here is from genome assembly GCA_030555725.1 of Pichia sp. yHMH446. Taxonomy (NCBI): domain Eukaryota; kingdom Fungi; phylum Ascomycota; class Pichiomycetes; order Pichiales; family Pichiaceae; genus Pichia; species Pichia sp. yHMH446. The sequence continues at coordinate 147,848 of JANIWQ010000007.1, forward strand.
CATCTAATTTATTACTGGTCTTTGGGTTTATTTGAAATTACTTCTTACCAAAAGTTCTGCTTCAATGTAATGTATTTATCGTTAGTAACCTTTATCTGCTATAATGCACTCTATCTGAAGTGATTTGCATCGATGCCGATACGATGGCTCAGCTACCTTACTTTGCTAAATAGAGCAGAGCGATTACCGGAAACGGAATACTCACGAAATGTGACTGTGTTTTACCCATCGTTCCGCGCCCTACCTTTTGTAACCTCGTTTGTTGCCAGAGCCCTGCTGTGCGAGGTGCGCGGGTGCCTAGTGAGGGACGGTCCACTACGGCGGGATTGGAGGTATTGCGGCAGTGTCATGAAAAATTTGAGAGTTGAAGGTGTTGAATGGACACACACATAGATAATAACCTTACCTTCTAAAGCAATAAACATGCCAGGTGTTACCGTTAGGTATGTATTTATGATTATTACAGCAGAAATTAGTGACACGCAGATAAGATATTGTTCAAAGTTATAAAGCCAGTATTTAAGGAGAAGTCAAGCTATTTGTTTCAATATACTATAATTTGATTTGATAGTTTAAAGAAAATCGTTAATATATTATTAAAAATCATTGTCTAAAATTACATGTTTTATCAAATCCTGACCATAGAACAACAGATGGTTTTTTGAGATTCACACTAAAATTCAATCCAGTTCAAGAAATGATTATCAAACTGTCATTTATTTTAAATAAATAGTAAACAAAAGATCAAATATACTAACATTGAATTCATTTTTTACAGAGACGTTTCTGCACAAGATTTCATCAACGCTTACGCACAATTCTTACAAAGACAAGGTAAGTTAGAAGTTCCATCTTACGTTGAATTAGTTAAGACTTCCGCAGGTAACGAATTACCACCACAAGATGCAGAAGGTTGGTTCTACAAGAGAGCAGCTTCTGTTGCAAGACACATCTACTTAAGAAAGACCGTTGGTATCGGTAAGTTAAACAAAGTTTATGGTGGTTCCAAGAACAGAGGTCCAAGACCAGGTAAGCACGTTGATGCTTCCGGTTCCGTCAACAGAAGAGTCGTTCAAGCTTTAGAAAAGATTGGTGTTTTAGAACTCGCATCTAACGGTGGTAGAAAGATCTCTGAAAACGGTCAAAGAGATTTAGATCGTATTGCAGCACAAACTTTAGAAGCTGAAGATGACGAATAAATGTGTTTGTTTTTAACCTAAATACTTCTTAATTCTATAAACCTTAAAAAACGTACTTAGCTAATCTTAAAACGTTATTGTAATCTATAAAAGTCTCCAAATTAAAGTTGATCGCTTTTAATAGATAATTTACTAAATTTAGTAAAGTATCTATCTCTGAAATTATTAGAATTTTGACGTTCCTCACTGGTTATTGTTTTCCCTGAATAATCAGTCCCTCTTTTAACGTAGACCAATAACCTTCTAGACCATTTATTGAAATCTTGAACTAATTCATAGATCATTTCTAGACTTTCATGCTGAGGTATCAATGTAGGAATATCTTCATCATTTGCAACTGGCATCCAAAAGCATAATCTCGATCCTACTTCCAATCGATCACTAGCAAATGACAGTAAATCATCTAACAATAGATCAAGAGAGTATGCCTTTTTCGGTTGAATGTAATCTCTTCTTAAGTATGCAAGTTGACCATCGATGACAATACTCTCACGTCCTTCCTTTGCACTTGTTGTACCACAAACTTTCACACCTTCTCTAACACCATAAGGTGGATCACAAATAATTGATCCAAATTTCAAATTACTTCTAAATGCATTATTTGTAAAATCCATACAAAGTGCATCACAAAATTGCTTTGGCTTTCCGTAGTAATCAAAATTATTTTTCAATCTTTTCGTAGGACCTTTACCCTTTAGTGTCAGAAATTCAATATCAGATCCAATTGTTATACCACCAAATTCTGCTGAAGCAACAAGAAAAGATCCAGTTCCCACGAATGGATCATAAATTAAATCTCCTACTTTTACTTGTCCAATATTACATGTGAATAATGATAATTCGGCATCAAATGAAGTTGTACCAAAAAAAGGTCTCTTTTTTATATCGTATTTTTCAACAACACCTCTACTTCTTGCACTTATATTCACTTGTCTACCAAACCAAATATGTTCAGGATGATCAAGTGCAAGTAAATTTTCACCTAGCTTGTAATTCTCTAAAATTGAGAAAATTTGATCAGGATTTTTCATTTTTATCTTACCTTTAAAACCAAGGTATTCAAAACCTTCAAATAACTTTAGCTGTTCTTGCCTTGATTTTTTACCACCTTGAAAAGTTAGATTTTCAAATTTAAAAGATGTATCTTCAATATATGTTCCCCTAAAATTATTCATTTTATTTTGCACATCTTTATGCATTTCTTCAATTGTATCACCATGACCCCAAAGTTCATAAATTCCCTTTGCTAAAATTGCTCTGTCAATCAATTTGAATGCTTGCTCGTCATTTTCCAATTTTACAATCATAAAAGGATGATCTTCGGTATGATCTGAAAAATCTGCTTGTATTCCATACAAATCGGCTAGAGATTCCAATTCAGCCCTTCTAAAGTTTGTATGAGTTTGGGCTAAAAAAATCAAGTATTCCTTCATATTTAGCTTGCTATAAGGTATAAGTGTAAACGAACTGATAGAAAGAAAAAGAAAGAAGATATTCAACTTTTAGGATGTAATGTAGCGTACAAGAAAGACAAAACCAGCCACGCATCAGCCACGTAGAAAATTTCAGATTTAGTTCTGTTAAATGGCAAGAGTGAGAAATTTGCGAGGGCCGAGTATAAAGGGAGGGGAGTGTCCACCCTCGATTGCTCAGAGGCAAATTTTGATATAATTTTATGAGACAGAACACTCAATTGTATTAAGTTGCAATAACATAGTTAAATAGACCTAATAAGATCCATAGAATCAATTCTATAGCAAACAGGTTTATACAATTTAATTTAGAAACTTGAATTATTGATTTCAAAGCTCATTTTAAGTTAGTTTTCTATATTTAATCATATAAGCATAAGTTTCAATTGCTGAAAACAGAAAATTTTTGATTAAAAATAATCAGCAATTTTTTTATTATCTCCTCTTTTTTGGAAGACTTCTTATTTAATAGTCTATTTAGATTTATTAATACTATCATATAGCGATATTTAGTCCAAGTATTATTATTCCACAGATTTTCTTATTATTTAAATTAATTAATTATGTCCAACTTTGAAGACGAAGAAGCTTTATTTGACGACATTTATTCTGGTGAACAACAAGAAGTAGCATCTACAACTGCTAATACAGCACCAGAATCTGTTAAAGTAGATAAATTAGGTGTTGATAATTCTAACGAAACTAATTCTAATTCTGTTACTGATCCTAATTCTACTACTGATCCTAATTCTACTACTGATCCTAACTCTGCTGGTCCTAATTCTGTTAATGCTGAATCTAATCAGCAACAAAGTAATGATTTGACAACTAGTAATAACAACAATTCACAAGAACCTCAACAAGGTAATGATGAGATTTCTACTAATGATAATCAACCAACAATTCAACAACAATCTGTAGATTCTACTAATGTTCAAACTGCAACACAATTATCAAATCCTCAAGATTATAATGCAATGATGCAACAATATCAACAACAAATGGCAGCTATTCAAGCTAATCCTATGTTAGCAGCTCAAATGAATCCAATGATGGCACAAATGAATCCAATGATGATGGCTCAAATGGGTATGATGCCACAATTCTCACAATTTCAACAAGGTCAACAAAGTCCAATTGGTCAACAACAAGTAACTATGCAACAATCACCAACTATTCCACAAGTAAGTATTTCAGGAATTAATAATAGTACTAATGATTCTGAACAATCAAAGGAAGAAGAGCATATACCTGATATAACAGAGATTGAAGCACCAACTGATATTAAAGATACTGTTAAAGCTGATCTGGCTAATAAAGATGTTGGTAAATTATTTATTGGAGGACTTAATTGGGAAACAGATGAAGATAGGCTTAAAAATTATTTCTCTAAATATGGTGAAGTACTTGAACTAAATGTAATGAGAGATAATTTAACAGGTAAATCGAGAGGTTTTGCATTTTTAACATTTGCAACAGGAGAATCAGTTGATGCAGTTTTAAGGGAGAAGCATATTTTAGATGGTAAATTAATTGATCCAAAGAGGGCAATACCAAAAGATGAACAAGAGAAAGTTGGTAAAGTTTTCGTTGGAGGTATTTCACCTGATGTTACACCTGAAGAATTTAGATCATTTTTCGAGAAATTTGGTTCAATTATTGATTCACAATTAATGATTAATAAAGATACAGGTAAATCAAGAGGTTATGGATTTGTTACATATGATTCACCTGAAGCTGTTGAAAGGGTTACAAAGCATACATATGTTATGTTTCATGGTAAAAAGATGGAAATTAAGAAAGCTGAACCAAGAACTCAACATATGAAAAATCAAGGTAGAAGTTTTGATCAATCACCACATCAAAATGGTGGTATTGGTATGAATAATGGTATGAATGGTTATGGGGGTGCAGGTATGAATTATTGGCAGCAAATGCAACAAATGCAACAAATGCAGCAAATGCAGCAGTACTGGATGATGCAACAGCAGCAGCAACAGCAGCAGCAACAACAACAGATACCTGGTTCTAACATGTCACCAACTTCGCAAGATGCGCAGCTAAATATGTACGGTAGTAGTAATGGTAATGGTAATGGTAGTGGTGATAACAGAAATCGTGATGAGGATAATGATGATGATGTACCTAATCCTCAAGAAAGAGATGATTATAGGGGTAGTAGTAATTATAGAGATGATAGATATTACGGTAATCGTAATGGTCGAGGTGGACGTGGAAACTATTCAAGGGATGAAGAAGATGATTACGAAGATAGCAGGGAAGGTTTACCATCAGGGCCAAAGAAGATGAGGGAGAAACCGCAAGGTTCGAAATTTAACGAAAGGCGTAATTCTGGTAGTGGTGGTAGTGGTGGTGGTGGTGGTGGTAGGAGGAGTGGTAAGTACAGGAGTGGTAGGAGAGGGTACCATCCATACCGTCGGTGAAAAGAGAATCCGACGGTATAGATAGGTAGGTAAGTAGAATTTTAGTGTAGAAGAGTATTACCTAGTTTTAATAAACGAATGTTAAATGAAAGTAGTAATGTGAGACCTGTATTGAGGATATGGATATCAGGGTTGTAATTTTTCAATAGCGAGCGAGCGAGTGAGTGTGGTGGGTATGAAAATATTTGGGTATAAAAATATTTTCTGAAAATTAATTTTTTCATAATAGCTAGATAATCGTAAAAGTGAAATTTTTTCCGTTTGTAACCACAACAACAATGTCAAGTGACGAAGAAGTTGATATTTGGTCTAATCTAGTTGGAGAAGCCAGTGATGATAGCGAAGAAGAAGAAGAGGAAGGAGTAGAGTTACAAGATGAGATTATCAATGAAACGAAGAAGAGTAAGGGTAAGAATAAGGGTAAGAATGAGACACCTCTTAGTTTCCCAGTTTTAGAAGTTGAAGATGGGGAAGAAGTTGATAGTGAGAGGTTACATGAAGAGGATAAATATTTCATCAATCAAGAGCAAGCGATAAAGCAATCTAAATTGAAAGGTAAAGGTACATTTGCATCATTTGGGTTATCGAAATATTTATTAAACAATATTTCTAAGAAAGGGTACAGACAACCGACACCTATTCAAAGGAAGACTATACCATTGATTATGCAAGATAGGGATGTTGTTGGTATGGCACGTACAGGTAGTGGTAAAACTGGTGCATTTTTAATACCATTGATTGAGAAATTGAAGACACATAGTGCTAAAATTGGTATTAGAGCGATTATTTTATCACCATCAAGAGAATTAGCTATTCAAACGTATAAAGAGTTTAAAGAGTTTAGTAAGAATAGTGGATTAAGGGGGTTACTTTTAATTGGAGGAGATTCATTAGAAGATCAATTTAGTTCGATGATTAATAATCCAGATGTTGTAATTGCGACACCTGGTAGATTTTTACATTTGAAAGTTGAAATGAGATTAGATTTATCGAGTATTGAGTTTATAATTTATGATGAAGCAGATAGATTATTTGAAATGGGATTTGCTGAACAATTGAATGAATTACTTGCAAGTTTACCCGAGAAGAGACAGAGTATGTTATTTTCGGCAACATTACCACGTAATTTAGTTGATTTTGCTAAGGCAGGGTTGATTAATCCTGTTTTAATTAGATTGGATACTGAAACCAAAGTTAGTGAAGAATTAGAGATGGCGTTTTTCAGTTGTAAAAGGAATGAAAGGGAAGCTAATTTGTTGTCGATTTTACAGGATGTTATTAAGATGCCAATTGCTAGCAGAGAAGAGTTGAATAAATTAGAGGATGCTAATAACAAGTTTAATGATTCAGATAGTGATTCAGAGAATGAAGGGAAGGAGGCGAGAAGGAAGAAGGTTGGGGCTAGGGATAGGGTCAAAATCAAATACCCTAAGGCTAATGAATTGCCTAGTGAATATTCTACAATAGTTTTTGTACCAACGAGACATCACGTTGAGTATATTACGAATATACTGAGGAGTGCCAATTATTCAGTTTCATATATATATGGATCATTAGATCAACACGCGAGAAGACAACAGTTACAGAATTTCAGGCTAGGAATGAGCAAAATCATGGTTGTTACCGATGTCGCAGCTAGAGGTATCGATATACCAGTTTTAGCTAATGTTATCAATTACACTATACCATCGTCATCGAAAGTTTTCATTCATAGAGTCGGTAGAACTGCTAGAGCCGGTAATAAAGGATGGGCATACACTATTGTCAGTGAGAATGAACTACCGTATCTACTTGATTTAGAAGTTTTCCTTGGTCGTAAAATACAAATGAGAGAAGAAGCGGTAGGAGGAACTACTAAAATTTCATTTTCGCGGAGGCTCGTTTTAGGTAGCATTCCACGGATGCAGATCGAGTTGATGCAAGACCTCTATGAGACTATAATGAAGCATCATTACGATATAAGGTCATTACGCGGTGTGTGTGATAAAGCCGAGAAGATGTACATGAGATCTAGACAGCCAGCGTCACAGGAGAGTGTACGTCGTAGTAAAGAACTGGTAGATGTTGGATTGTGGGAGAGTCAACATTTGTTGTTTGGAACGAGTTCAGCTGAAGAACGCGAGAAGGAAGAGTTGCTAGCGAAACTGGGACAGCGTGTGAAGAACAGGGAGACGGTGTTTGAGCTGGGCAGGAAAGACGAAAACCTTGTTGCGCTGATGCAGAGACGGCGGGCGCAGATTGCGCCCTTGCAGGCCCGTCGCGCGGCTCAGCGCGCGCTGCACGAGAAGGAGCGGCTCAGCGGGCTCGCGGTGACGCACACGCTCGAGGACGCCATACCTTAAGTTGACAAACTGAGGTTCCCTACACAGAAGAAATCGATGTGAACTAATGAATCACTTAGTTTGAAGGCACAATTCCATCCCATTGATTTAATATACATTGTAGTT
>JANIWQ010000080.1:0-50286 GCA_030555725.1 Pichia sp. yHMH446
GCGCACGTTCACGTCCACCGCGCCACCAGCGGGGTCCGCGACCTGCCCACCGCACTCGTCAACGACGTCCTCTACGGGAGGCTCAGCACGGGGACGGGGACAGACACGCGTCACGTGAGACACACGTGAGGCACATGCTTTTTTCACGTGACTTGAATGTTACATTCCACGTGTCACGTGCCACTCACAAACAAACTCGCTTCGCTCGTTTGTTTGTTTCGTTTCGTTTTTATCGGTCTCCGAAACGCACCCCCACTCCCGCCAACCCCCACTAACCCCACCCGTTTACGCTTATCCACACACCATGCCACTATGTCACTAGCAGCACCTCCACTCCGGTCACCGCCTGCACCACCACCATCCGACACTCTCATCCGTCTGTCACTCACCCCTCCACCCACCACAACACTATAAAAGCACTCAATTCATCCATCTCATCTCATCCATCTCACCATATCATATCACTCACCACCACAGCACAATGTCTATGCACGCACTCACATACACCAAACCTGGCTCAATCTCGTGGCAGCAAGTCCAGAAACCATCAATAATCGAACCAACTGACGTCATCGGTAAAGTGGTAGCGACTACAATTTGCGGTACAGATTTGCATATTTGGAAAGGTGACGTACCAGAGACAACTGAAATTGCAGCTAAAAACGGTGATAGGGGTATCATTTTAGGTCATGAAGCTATAATTGAAATAGAATCTTTAGGTAGTGATGTTAAAAATTTTAAGAAAGGTGATATATGTATCGTTTCATGTATTACTTCATGCGGTAAGTGTTATTACTGTAAGAAGAACATTCAATCTCATTGCGCTGGTAACGGTTATGCTTCAGGTTGGTCATTAGGTCATTTGATGGATGGTACTCAAGCTGAGTTTATGAGAGTCGCGCATGCTGATTACTCCCTATTTAAGGCACCTGATAACGTACCTTATGAGAAATTACTGATGTTATGTGATGCCTTACCGACAGCTTATGAAATCGGTGTTCTTTCCGGTAAAGTTAAAGAAAATGATTCAATCGCGATAGTCGGTTTAGGTCCTGTCGGTTTATCGGCTTTCCTTACTGCTAAACCTTTAAATCCAAGACAAATCATCTGTATCGATTTAGATGATGAAAGGTTATCTTTAGCTAGGAAACTGGGTGCAACTCATACAATCAATTCAAGTAAATTATCTTCAGATGATGTTATCAAGAAAGTTCACGAAATTACTTCTAATTTATTCGATGACAGAGAATCTGGTGTCGATGTCGCAATCGAATGTGTCGGTATACCAAATACTTTTGAAATTTGTCAAGATATAATCACTTCAGGTGGTTCAATCGCTAATGTCGGTGTTCACGGTAAATCAGTCGATTTGAAATTACAAAATCTCTGGATTAAAAATATCAATATTTCAACTGGTTTGGTCTCCGCCTATTCTTTACCTGATTTATTAGAGGAAGTGTCCGAAGGCTCAATCGATCCTTCCCCAATCATAACTCACCATTTCAAGTTTAACGAATTCGAGAAAGCTTACGACGTTTTCAAAAATGCCGCAACTACAAAGGCAATGAAAATCGTTTTAACTCCATAATCGGATCCCCTATAGTATATAAACCATATTATATAATCACTCTGAATCACTATACTTTTCTTCTCCATCACCTCCTCTCTTCTTGTATTTATCATCCGCCTTCAGTTTCTCCATCGGATCTAACTCATTCACACCACCTAAGAGTGTCTTAGTTACAACTTCCGTTGCTGCAATAACAGGTCTGATAACTATAACAGGCGCAACTTTAACCATTTCAACAATCGCTTTACTAGTACTATCTGACTCCGACGCTCGTAAACTAGCTTCATAAACTGCTTCACTCGTTGTCCTAAAATTCCTTTGCACTGATTTAACTGCAATACGTAATCCTTCATTCAATGTTCCAGGCTGATTCGCATAAATGCTAACGACAGGAACCGTAACCGCATCACCATCCTGCTCCCTTCCACTTCTTCCTTCTTCTTCATCACTAATCGCATACTCTTCCTCTAATTCATCACTCAATATATCCATCCTACTACGCTTCGATTTCCCTTGCACTTGCTCCCTGTAGTATTTCTGATAATCCTTCCCATCTTCTTCACCAAATGATACCGCACCTGAACTCCCCTTCCTACTGCTACTCTTCATATCTCTATCCTTACCATCAACTCTACGCCTAGCATTTGATCCACTACCACCTAATGCTTCCTCAGTATTCTCTAATATATTTTGCATACCTCCAGCCAATTTAATTCCAAATTTTAACAATTCTTTACTCGTATCTTTACCAAATTTAAAACTATTCATCTGTAAATTCTTAATAATCTTACCATCTTTAACAGGTATATTGAATAAATTATTAATATTATTCCCAATATTATAAAATGATTTAATAGGTGATAACCCTGATATTATACCTAAAATTTGATTCTTCTTTATATCTGGTGTCCATTCATTAATTAACTCATTATTTAATTTATTAAATCCTAATATACCATATAATTTAATCTTCTTTAAAATTATATCTGCTCCATCTAATGTGAAAAAATTAATAAATTCTTTACTTTTACCTGATCTTAAACTAATATAATCTACTTTTTTAGGTTTATAATCAATCTTAACTTTAACTTCATCAATTGAAATTTTCTCAATAAATATTTCTTCATTCTCCTCTTCATTATAATTATTGTTTATAAATCTTTCATCTTTAAATTCGAAAAATCTCGTTAAAAATTCTAATGTATCTTGATCAATATATAACCTTAATGGTAAAATCTTAATATCAATCTTAACCTCATTAGCTGCAAGTATATCAATTGGTCTATTGGATTCAATTGATATTTGAATCATACTTTTACCAATCTCCCTCTCCCCATTCTCTCTCATATAACTTGCAAATAAATTCCAACTTGAACTAGATATCTCATCAATTATTTGAAAATCATAAATATTTAAATCAATCTCATAAACTTTAATCGAATCATCTTCGTTTAATTTATCGGTGAAAAAATTTGGCTTCTTCTTCAACCTTGGCTCATCAATCGATAAAAGCTTAAAATCAATATTAATATCTTTTAACTTTATCGTAACTTTACTCTTCTCACTTCTATCTAAAATTAAATTCTCCCTTCTCTTAATCATCTTTTGCAAATCTTTCTCCTCTTCACTAATTCTTCCTCCAATATTTTCAGAAATTTGCTTATAAACTGAATTTGGATCATCATTTGTTCCAACTTCAATTAATATCGAACGGAAAAGTGTCTCCTCAACAACTATATCGATACTCTCATCATTATCTTTAATCGCATCATCTTGAATCATCCTAACTTCTTCAGCTTTCTTTAAAACTCTATTCAATGCATTCCTTAATTGATCATGAGTCTCTTCCCAATCATAACCATCGTATAACTTGAATGTAATTTTGGAAACACTTAAATGAACAGTTATTGGTATAACTTCGTTAAAACTGGTATTACCAGGTTTTCGCTTCAAATTGTCATTCAATTTATCTTCAGTATTCATATTTAAATAATTATCAACAAATTCTAACTCTTCAATAGAATCACCTTCATTAACTATTAAATCTTCAGTAATTTCTTCCGTATTGGTAGTTGGTATCGATTCAATAATTTTGAAAAAAAATGGATCAATATCTTCTAATAAATCAATTGGTTCATTCTGATCCTTATATTTCTCATCATAAGTGAATTGAACTGGTTTCTTTAAATCTTTTAAAAGTTGAATCAAACATTGAAATGAATCACAACACATTCCAAGTTTTAAATTATCTATATCTATTTGAAGATTTATTATTGAATTTGGAATATTCTGAAATTCCCTAGTTATATTAACTTGATTTCTATTTTCTCTGATTTTAATCTTTATTAAAAGTGTCATCACTTTCCCAATTGAAACATACCCTTTCTTAGTCCAAATTGTAGGAATAGTTCCGCTTTTAAGTTTGCCCGATCTATTATTATCACTCTTCCTCCTCGATTTATAATCATCAATCAAGTAAAGATTAACTACATTGGAAATAACTTGACTAATTATACTCTTGTCATTGTATATCATAATTTCAACATTGGAATTCTCTAAATGTAAAACAGCAGATGACTTTAATGTTACAGGCTTAAGAACAATACATAAATTTTTAATCGAAATATGTATCTCCTTTGTCAATTTTATCTTCTTTGTAGAATTAATAGATTGCTCTTGAAATTTGAAATCATCTGCTTTCAATTCATCCGGTTTATCAAACATTGTTAACCATTCACCACTATAGGTAATCGTTAAATTATTGATGAAAAAATGTGGCTTGTCTTGAATTCGTATATAAATTGGAGGTAACAACCCATTTTCAATCGTTGTTACAACTATATCCTCTTCAATATCATCAATTAACCGTTTCATATCAATATCTTTCAACGATAAATTTATGTCTCCATCTAATGATTTTGTCAACTTTATTAATTCAAATTGTGTAATTATGTCACCAAATTGTTGATTTATGTTTGTAAGTTTAAACTTCAATTTCATAATTATTAAACATAATAGATTCCGTTTAATACCTAAAACAGTACTAGATCCCATTATAGAATGATTTTTTGGAGTATCAAAATTAACTTGCCTTTTATTTTCTGAAGTAGGAAGAAAATTGGTTTGTTGCTTCTCAATTGAGTTATAGAAAGATTTTAATGATTCTAAACTTGATTTAATTTCAATAGATGTAACAATTATGCTTTTCATTGTTGAGCTGGTAATTGGTTTCTGTAAATTGATATCATAATCTTTAAACTTTTCGGGCTCTCTTCCATGATCAATGTAACGAAGTTTATTTATAAATATATTCAGAGGTCCTTTTAAGGTTGTTATTTCACATTCTATATGATCAACAGTTATAATATCTTTCTGTAAATTATTGACAATAGGAGCACATTTGATATTCACAAGACACTTTGAATCATTTTCAATTTCTATACTTCCTTTTATCATACCAGTGTTCATCGTAAACTTGGTTCTCAGTTTCTCTGACTTTGAAAATGATGATTTCATTAAATTATTGCTCTTGGAACGACTTATAATGGATTTCTGTAGTTTGTTAAGTTTCTTAACTTGTAATTCATGAATTTTATCCCAAAAGGGATCGGCAGCCTTAACGTAATCAATTATTAAATTGAAAAGTTCATATGGGATATTGAAGACTAAATCTTTTTCGAAAACAACACTTAAAGAACATTCATTTTTCTCCATTAAAATTTCAAGTGTAACATCTGGTACATCTTTTAGCTTTTCTTTGAAAAACAAACTCTTTCGGTTACCATCCCTTATCTCCAACTTCTTCAAATGTCCTTGCATCAAACTTGAACTTTTTCTTTCCAATATGAAGCCATCAACATAAAGAGTGAAATAATCATTAGCATGGCCCTCCTTTAAGTTTCCATTGATAATAATCTGTAATTGATTCATAGAAAAATATTCGAGTTTCGGCGTGTATGGTTGTTTTGATACTGCATTAATAGGTGTTTTCTTCTTGATTGAATTTTGATTTTCTAGTTCAATCAAAATATCTATAAAATTCAATAAAACAACAGGAACCTCTTTCAATGAAAGCTTTACATCACCAACATTAATAGATATAATATTTCTTTCCTTCAAAGATATTTCTACACTCTGTACGTATAGAAATACGTCACCGTTTACCTCTAAATCAACTGAATTAGCGACAGATCCTTCTACAGCACTCATATAGACACTTCTACCTGTAGAGTACATTGCGCTTTCCATTATGGACCTCTCCATATCTTCCTTAGATGCTGCCATAAAAGAAGAAGACATCATTGCGTCTTCTAGCTCATTTGTATCATATGATGAATTTTTGCCATGAAAATTGCTCGTTTTATCATCCGTTGGAAATGGCTTATCGGATAAATCTCCAATATTTGTATCACAAACTGAGACTTCAAAGTTTTTGATTATACAGTTTCTTTGTCGTTGATCACCGCCTGCGGAAATCTCTTCAAATTTAAAGATCAAAACTAATGGTGATAAAGTAGCTTTAACTCTAAGATTTTTTATACTGACGTTTAATTTACCTAAAAGAAAGTCCATTGCATATTTCACAATTGTGTTTTGGCTAGCTGTATCTGATTCTTCAATGTTAGATGGGCCTAGCAAATTTGCATCTAACTTCTTAACTTCTTCACCTTCTTCGTCTTCATCATCTTTGATCTCATCATCGTGATAGGAAGCCGTACTTGTATCTCCAGATATGAAAGAGTTCACCCCACTGACTGTATCGACAAACCCGATAACACTACCCATCATACCTTCAAGGCTTTCAATTGGGTCATCGAGCCCTCCAAGAAATATAGATGTTGAAGGATCTAATGTTTGCTCATTTGAGAAACCTTTCCTCGGCGTTATGGTAAGATCTATATCTGATAAATTCAATTGAATACCTGCTGTTCTAGAGATAGTAATGTTCAAATGTTTCAAATATGCGCTTTGAACACTGAAGGGTGCATTGGACGGGAAATACTGTGTTTCAAGTTTGTCTATATCTAACTGCAAGTCATTTAAATCAAGTGTGGGTCCTGTTGATCCACTGAATTTCAATGATGATTGTTGAGGTATGTCAATGGTATGCAAGGGTAATCGAGAAACGATGAACGATAAGACATGCGATTGTATTGATGACGTGAATATTGATGTCATTATTTTATGATCGTGATTATAGTAGCCAATTTTTCTATATTGGGAAGTTACCCTCAATTAAATACTGTATTAAAATCAATAGAGGGTTAATATGTTTGAATTTGATGTGTATGTTAATAAGAACGCCACTTCTCAGCTCATCGATGGAGTTGAGTCCCTGGACGGAGTATTTTTATATGTCATGATTTCATAAGATAATAAACTGCACAGCCCTGTTTTCTTTATCGGACAAAATGCTAGCTGCCTAATGATAATTACTAGTAACGTTCTACAAAATAACAAATTCTGATACAGTCTATAAAACATAGCTAAAGATGATATTAGTGTGGGGGAGGGTAAGAAGGTTCATCAGCTGCACCATCTAATACATCAGCTATGATGTGATCTCTGATTACTTTTTTCTCTTGACTTTTCACAAATATCAACATTGCAGATCCAAAAATCAATGTCAATGATACTAGGATAAAATTAACAGGATTTGGATTATTAGAGAATCTGAAATGTGTCGCATTGTCTAACAAAGTTTGAATTAAATTCATCATACCACTCAAGCAGATAATTGCACCATAAACAGTTCCAAAAGTTTTGTACCCAAATACCTTGATACAATAATCGGATACCGCTGTGTAGTAGAAAGGTCTATAAACAACGAGTAACATAATCCCAAGGTACTGTAATGAAAGAATTGATACCATTCCAAAAATTCCAATAGCAATTGAAGTACCCAATAAAATTGTAAGTACCGTTATAGTATGTAAATTATCCAAAATGAGACCAATGAATGGGATAGAAATCAAACCACCTAAAGGAAGAGCAATATCAAAGAATTTGTTTATTTTGATGGAAATATTCAGATCAAAGTAGTATTCCATTTGTGAAGCAATAGTTGCAACAAAGTAATTGATTCTAAGCATTTGAATAGTAGTGAATAAACACATTAAATACCACCAAGGAGATTTAATTTGATCTTTCACAGATTTACTGTGAAGGACACCAAATATTCCTCCTGTCTTTTCAATCAACTGATGATCGGTAATTTCTTGGAATACTGATTTTGCAGAAACAGTTGAACCACGACGGGACTCAGATCTGATTATTCGTTCAACTGATTGATAACGAGGATCTTCAGGGTCCAACGGCATACCATCTTCATCGAGACCTGTTTCTGCTATTTTGACAACATTCTCTAATGTTTTATAAGATTCGTGAGGCATAATGAAAAGTTGACAAAGGAAGATGAATGCTGGAACCGCCATATAGTAAGTGAAAAACTTGTCAAGTGTTAAATTTTTGATGTATTCGTTTTGGTAGACAATTCTATAGAATAAGAACAATGCAGACGATGAGTCAAAAGCACCTGTGAGAACTGCAAGAACCAAACCTGATCTGCCAGGGAAAGAATTGGCCAATTGGAAACAACTGATGAAAACAAATGGTCCTCCAAATGCCAATGTAACATAACCAAACAAATATGCATCAAAATATGTAATTGAATCTCCATTAGCTAAAAGATAGGCTGCAATTGCCAAGAATACGGATCCAATCATGCCACATATTCTTGGGCCAAAATTATCGAGTATATAACCGACAATTATCGAAGTACAGTTCGTCACGACAGCTGCGATGGTGAACATTCTATTTAGGGCTAGGTCCTGTTCCACACATACAAACTCAGTGATGGACACAGACTCTGATTTAATGTCACACAAATCTTTGTAAACTCCTTGGTCAACCAGTACTGGTTTGAGTGCTGCAAAACCAAACACTGGGCCTGCTGCAAACAAACACCATGTGACAGCACAAACAATTTGAAAGACTCTTACTGTCAAAGAGGGGAGTTTGGAGTAAGAACTTCTAGTGGGCAATATAAGCGGTGTTTGTTCCGTAGACATTGCTAAAACCAAAGCGAGTTCTGTGGACTGGTGGAGGGTGCACTTGTGTAAGTGAAATAAAACAACCAGACCAGGCATCTCCTGGAAGTAAAGCACCGAACGCTGCATGTGCACGCAGGGTGCGGTGTCGGAGAAGAGCGAGGGCAGCGGTTGGATTGTCCCGTCTGCCCTTATCGGCCAATGGCATTCCAGGAGCCACAACGAACCAGCTGGCGGGAGATAAGAAACGAGAGCAATACTTGCTTGCAAAATCGAGTTACTGCTACTGTTTCTATAACGGATAGTCTATTAATGTCTAACAATAAGTCGGTAGGTGGACACACATGCGTGTCTATCCATCCATCTATGCCTTGCCGAGGTTGTCCAACTCGGCTGCAAGTTTGGAGATATCATCTTCTGCATCCAGGGCTTTCTTATCATCTACGCCTGCTTTACTTTCTTCGTCATTGGCTGATTTTTTTTCAACAACGTCGTTGATCCAGGCAATCTGAGCCCTGAGCAAATCCTTTGTGCTTGGACAGTAGTGTCCACCAGGGTGTTTCATAACGGTGGAGTTCTCAAAGTGGTCAGCCAATTTTTGGGACCTTTCATTGGACACCAAAGTATCGAGCTCCCCTATTATATGCAGAGTAGGAGTAGTGACTTTCTTTTCGTAGTATTTTTGAACTGATTCGTTGTCAAACATGAAGCCAGAGTACAAGATTGCGAATTTCAAATGATCCAATGCCTTCTCGTCACCAACAACCTTATCAAAACACGATAGAATCGCACCAATAATACCGGAACCTTGAGAGAATCCCATGATACCGACAAATGGACCATGCTCCTGGTACGCTTTCTTGACCGCGTCTAAAGAGGGTTGGATGTCGAATTTCTCAGCTTGCGTGTACACCCATCCTTTGAAGTGCACTTCTTCCGCTTTATCGTCGGCACCCAAGGACGATGCAGCAAAGGGGAGATCCGCTGGAACGAGCTCAATGGGTCCGTCAATGAATACTGTGTGGTATCCTGCCTTTTTCAGCATCTTCCTGATACCGGAAGCCTTGGTGGAGAAAACCACACCGTTTTGCGCAAAACCGTGAAGACATAGAATGGTGCCCTTGATAGCTTTTTGAGACATCGCAGATTGAATGCTGTGAGATGATGCTGTACCGCAGAAGCAACAGAAAGAGAAAAACCCTGGAACCAGGAGAAGACAAGAAGGAAAGAGAAGTAGCAGAAGTGAAAGTACGGGTGGATACGGTGTACGATACAGAAATTTTCCACGGGGTTTAGCTGCCCGGCTCTAAACGCCGCGAACGGAGAATAGAAACGTTTGTTGCTGCTGCGACAGCGCGCGCGTTGTGTCCAGGGCGTTGCGTTTTGGCGGGAGCGGCGTGTCCAGTCCGGGACAGACAGACAGGGTCAGACCAGACCAAGCTGACACTGTCGTTCCACTGGCATCGCTTGTTTGGCTACCACTTGCTGCCGGACGCCGCTATTCTGCATAGCCCAAACTGGGACCGTTAGCTACTCTCCAATTACACACCCACTCTTTTCTTCTTTGACCCAATTCCCCTTCTCAGAGCGTATACAGAACATTGGACCCTTCTCTTTTCTACCTCCAAACTAACTAGTCTCGTCCACATAAAATCATTAAAATGGATAACAAGTGGTTCGAGCCACTTCCTTTAGACCAGTATCTTGAATCTGTCAAAAAGTATGATCCGGAGAAATTAACAGGCGAAAATGTTTGTCCTGAAGACTACAATCTCGGGGAATTACAAATATCTTGTGGCCCATTGGTCAGGTTTTTAGCCACACATGAAAATGATCAGCCCAACTACAGAGGTACAATCATGATTGTAGTGAAAAACTTTACTAGTTCAGAGCTCCCTGAGCTAAGCTTCCTCCTGGGACCCTCCATAGAATCCGTCAAGGGTCAATTGAGTGAAACAACCCCTAATAACGTGTCCATAATACACGAGGAAGAATCTTTCACCTTTATCAGATACGCTTTTGAGTTCACACTGCAAGAATATGAACAATTGGTGAGATACTCAATCAATGGTGAATCCTTGCCTCATTTCAAGTTTTATGTCCCTTCCCTGGATCAATCCATGAACGTGATGTCTTATTCTTGTAATGGTTTCTCATTAGGAACAGAGACTGCGTCTTTCAAAGGATCATTGTGGTACGATGCTTTGAAAAGACACGAAAAGGAGGTCCATTATCATGTCATGATTGGTGGCGGTGACCAAATTTATTCTGATAGTATATCTGTTTCTTCCCAAAAATTCAACAAATGGCTTAAGCATAAGAATCTTCATTCCACCGATAAGCTAACTGACGACATGAGACAATCTTTCAAGACTTATTATCTTAACCATTATATGAAATGGTTTGGTAAAGGATTCTGGGAAGGTACCAATGGTAAAACTGTTCAATCCATGTTTCCGATTGCGTTAGCTAGTATTCCTCAAATTAACATCTATGATGATCACGATATAATTGATGGTTTTGGTACTTATAGGGATGCAACTATGAGGCAAGAGATTTTCCAAGGCGTAGGGAAAACTGCTTTCAAATATTATACCTTGTTCCAACATCATACTCCATATGATGAACCTCCGGAAAATGAACCTTCTTGGATTGCGGGTCCTAAAAATGGTCCATACATTGGTCAACCTTCAAGGTCAATATATGCAAGATTGGGGAAGAAAATTGCCTTCCTAGGATTGGATTGTCGTACAGAACGTACAAAACATCAAGTTGTTTATCCTGAGACTTATCATAAATGTTTTAAAAGATTAACCGATGAGTTACTTAAGGCTCGAAATTCAACTGCTGGTCCAATCAAACATTTGTACATTTTAATCGGAGTTCCAATTTGTTACCCTAGAATGGTCTTTATTGAAAGATTGATGGACTCCCCTCTCATTAAACCGATTTTGTTTTTATCTAGAAAAGGTTTAGTTGCTCCTGGCTTAGTTAATGAATTTGATGGTGAAGTTGAACTATTAGATGATTTAAACGATCATTGGTGTTCTCATCATCATAAGAAAGAAAGAAATAAGTTAATGGGAGAATTTATTAAATTTGGTAGAGTAAACAATGTTAGAATTACAATTTTATCTGGAGATGTCCATCTTGCTTGTATTTCCAGATTTAGAGGTGATGACGATTATTCTTACCGTCACCCTGAAAATGATCCAAACTTTATTACCAACTTAATCTCTTCTGCAATAGTTAATGCACCTCCACCTGACGGAATGGTAAAGCTTTTATCATCTCGTACGAAAAAGCATTTATTTGCCAAAACAGTTAAGGAAGATATGGTTCCATTGTTCCAACTCGAACCTGATATGAAGGAAAAGCGTGACCATGATAAATTCATCAATAAAAGAAACTATGCAGATCTTATACCTGTTGAAAATCTTTCGACAGATGTTTTCACGAAAAGATTTGGTGAAGATACAACTGGGAAATATTACAAACCAAGCCCAGTTAAAGGACAATGTTCTTTCAATGACAATGTTAAAAATGTGGATGAATCAAAGGAAACTAATGGTGATATAGGATATCCGTACGATGACAATGCTGTTGTGGCAACTTTACATGTTGAAGTTGACAGGAAAAATATGAACAGTAAAACAGGTGGTTACGATTTACTCATTCCTTCACTAACTATTGAGAAAATAGAGTAGCTGATAAAACTAATTTGTTATTATATGTAAATATACAACTGTAATAATTAGTATAAGTATTGATCCCCAAACTAATATTTGAAAAATACTAATTCAAGCCTTTTTTTCAACAAATACTGTCATCAATGCAAAAATGGAATAGAACATACCTAAAGGATATGCAACCAACGGTCTCGCATTTGATAAATTTAGCACACGTACAAAGAATCCACTTGCAGCCCAAGTACACCAACTAACACAAATAAATGAAACTAAATAACCGAAAAAATTATTCAATGGAAGGATAACTGCAATTGCACTGAGTAAAACTAATGGTAACAAACAATACCCTATAACACTTGCAGTTCTTAAGAAATCTAATTTTCGATCTTCAGCAGAACTCATCAGTTTAAACAACCAATGTAAGCTAACTGTACCAAACAATGCAACACCGTAAATGTAACCAAAATGTGTTTTCCCACTTAATAGTAACAATGTACCGAAAAGTAAACAGAAAAGAATTGGTCCTGCCATATCACTGTCTTGAATAATTTCATTATTCAATGATGAACTTCTCATACTCAAAACTGCAAGTGTTTTATCCTTGATGTGACTAAAATTAACACCTAATTCTTGGAAAAGTGGAGGTTCACCAGGGTATCCAGATGTTGAAAATGCTGCTAAAATTCCTTGCGGTAATGGTGTTTCGTAATCTACTTCCTTCATAGTTGAACCGGCCATTGATCCAGACGGCATCGAAAATCCCCCATTGCTATTGATAGGTGTATTATTCGGATTCATTCCATACCCTCCGTATTGACTATTGAGTGAGGAAGCATTATTTTGATATTGCTGATAGTATGACATATCTATAAAAAGTAGTGTTTATTGTATTCTAGCGGTTTAAAGTTGATTAATTTCTTGCTTCTGTAAAGTTAAACTAATAAGCTCCATCGATGAGGATCGCCAACAACTTTGTGAATAAAATAAATCCGCAAACACGAAAACTTGTTCTTTGATTACGTACACATTTTTAGCATTACTCTTTTCTTCAAATAAATAGAAATCATAGATTCCACTAGAGCTTATATCAAAAGTATATTCATTACTCATGAGCTTAATACCTGAAGAATTTATTGAATTCCATACAGCTAAGGATGCTTACACTGATTTACATGCAGCAGTTATTGATATAATTATGTCATTACGAACTATAAATCAAGATTTTCTATTCTCTTATTTGAAAAAGGCAATATTGACTTTGTTCAATGATCAAAATGAAGATAGTGAACTAAATCAGCAGATAACGGAACAACTACAAAATGATGATCCACTTCCAACATTATCATTGGATACAATTTCAAATGTTTTAGATTCAATTAACAAGAAACTGGAAGTGTTGAGTTTTGAAGTTGCAGAATCTAAAGATATGGATGATGCGTCAATTTTATTCACTTTTGTAAATAAAAAAGCTTTAGGTGCTATACAGCTTTCTACGAAATATACACAGAATGAGATACAACTAGTTAAACATGCGATTGACACTATATTTTCTCCAAAGAATGTCAATCAGGATATGTCAGTAGACGAAAACGGCTTAGTATCGAATCAGGTAAGATATTATGTACCTTATATGCAAATGGTAAGAAGTTTGAGAAGTGGGCCTTTAGGGGAAGATGAAAATGCCGTTCAAATAACCAAACTGACACTTGATGAGGCAGAAGCTTTCCTGAGAGATTTGGAATGTTATGGTTGGTTCGAAAGATATGAAAATAATTTCACTTTGGCAACTAGGGGGCTAGTCGAATTGAAAAATTACCTAATTGATACTTATGGAATTTACCCTGAAGGTACAATAAGTAAATGCTATGGTTGCTCTGAAATTTTAACTAGAGGATTTGCTTGCTCTAATGGTGATTGCGGAGTTCATTTCCACAAACGATGTAAAGAACTTTTCCAAAAATCTAGGAGTGAAACATCATGTCCAAATAAAGAATGCAGTGCCGAACTATCGTCTTTTTATCAATTTTAAAAGAAAAATGAATGAAAAACTTTTCTAAATTGAATTTTGTGCTAATATTTCTTGTTCTTTTCTATCTAGGTATTTGTTTACAGAGTTGTCAATCAAATCATAAACAAACTCTTCTATAACTTTTTCTTTGAACCTTAGTCCATATGGCTTAATTACATTAGCTCGAATATCTTCGTTTATAGATGCAGGAACTTTCCAGAAATCCTTAGATGTGTTAATTTCAACGGCTCCACCACGGAAGCAACTAACCATTGGGAAATAACCTAGACTACCATCATCATGATCAACCACAAATGCATCCTCTTGTTGTTTCTTTCCCTTTGAATTTCTAGCACATTTTTGTTCACTAGCAGGTGGTAGGAAAGCAAATAAGTTTTCAAAAGGCTTACCAATCAATTCACCATTTACAAATAAAGTGATCGAAGACTCTGGAAGTTTAGCCGGCTGAAATCTTTCCTTATCAGGTATAGCATGCTCTCCAAAGACGGTAACTGGATTGAGCAAATGTTCCATTTTTTTGGACCCTGTGTATTCGTATTCTTCGAAATATAGTTCACCTTTATATTTTAAAGGAATCATTTCTCTTTGTACACCATTTTCAAGGAAACTGTTTTTTATTAGCTGTGAGGATGTCTCATTTTCTTGATATATATGTGTAGGATCTGACAAAGTTTCTTCTTCAATCATTGATCTTGCTATACTTTTCTGAATATCAAGGTTGGGTAGCTCAACCAGTAAACCAATAATATCACCAACTTTCAAATCGTTTTTCACAGCATCACCAATAGTATTTCTTCTACTCAAATGAATTTTCTCACAATTGATATCTCTTATACCATAACCATAACCATCAAATCCAACAGGTGCTTCTAATGAGGCTTCAGGACGTGCAATACCCAATCTTACATGAGGTGCAAGGTTAATATTTGTCGATGGTGTAACTGATCTTGATTCATTCACTGATTTTATTTCTTCATTTTCAATTCCGTTTATAATTCTATATTCAATATACCATTTCCCCTCACGTATACTAACATTGGATCTTGAACTTCTCCAACCGTTATTCTCTTGAGTCGCAACTATCGACATGTCATCATTGACGATCATATCAGGCGATCGATCGAAATAAGACCAATGAGTTGAGTATGGAGGTAAATCAGTTGTAGAATAAAGAGTAGAGTCCATATTGGGGTTAGGACGACATGGTTTATATTTGAAACCCCTTTTGTTATTTGGTAAATCAGGAGTTGAATAAAGTTCAATGTTTTTGTTTTGGTGTTTGAGAGATAAACCTGCAGGAGACAATTGAGGTTGTTTCAATTTTGTACTCAAATCACTTAAGCTATAAGGGGCAGGCTTCAATCTAGGAACGACTCTTTGCGTTTTTACCATTGTGTCCTGTTCAGAGATTAATGTTGTTGCTTTTGTATTCTCCTATCATGAAAAGTTGGTAGTGTATTTTTATATTATCTGAAAAATCTCAACAGATCTCTATAAAATTTCATGAATGAAGTGATCCTTTCACGACTTGAGTGTACACCCAAACCTTTTTGACAAACAATTCGAATATGCAGTCTCATTTGAAGCATGTTAAGTCGGTGAATAAGAAATATAATGTATTTACATCTTTGAGAAACAAAACATTTCAAGAAGTGTCACGATATGCACCACTTGCGAATCTGAAATATGCTATTAAGGACAATTTTACAACAAGAGATGAACCAACTACATGTTCATCTAAAATGTTACACAACTACATCTCTCCCTTTGACTCTACGGTTAGCACATTATTAGATAATTCAGGAGCAAACTGTATAGGGAAGACCAACATGGATGAGTTTGGTATGGGTAATTCAACACTTTCAGGCTATTTTGGTCCAACATTGAATCCATTATATGAACAAGAGGAAGAAATAGTGGAATCATATGAGAAAATTGAATTCTTCACTAAAGATTCAGTCTCTGAAACAAATGGGGAAACAATTTCCTCTGAAGTGTTACATGAACGAAAAGATGGTTCAACATTACATTCTTACTTTGTACCAAAATTATACAAAGATTTTGCAAATAGGATATCTACTGAACAGAGAGTTGTTGGTGGATCAAGTGGAGGATCTGCGGCAGCTGTTGCCTTAGATTTAGTTGACTTTTCAATTGGATCAGACACAGGAGGATCTGTCAGATTACCTGCATGTTACAATAATATATATGGGTTCAAACCAACTTATGGGCGTATATCACGTTGGGGTGTTGTCGCATATGCACAGAGTCTTGATACTGTTGGTATTATGTCTAAAGATATTGGGAATATTTGGAAAGTTTTCTCAGCTTTAGATTTATATGATTCTAAGGACCCTTCATGTTTGAGTGATAGTTCAAGGGAAGAAATGGCGATTGAAAGATTGATGAGTAAGAAGAATGTTGGTCGGAAGTTTAAAGTGGGTATTCCAGTAGAGTTCAAGTTGCATGAGATGGATGAGAAAGTGAAGAGTAGTTGGAAAAATCTACTGCATAAGCTTAGTGAATCAAAATTAATTGAAGTGTTCCCTATATCTATTCCAAGCATTAAACATGCTCTTCCTGCTTACTATACATTGTGTACAGCGGAAGCAGCATCCAATTTGAGTAGATATGATGGTATTAGGTATGGTTACAGAGTCAATGAAGAAGATTGCGATTTCGATAAAGAGCCAGAGTTTGTGACTACTAGAAGTACAGGGTTTGGTGAGGAAGTAAAACGTCGGTTAATATTAGGTAATTATTCATTGAGTTCTTATGGTTACAACAGCCATTTTATGAAAGCCACTGGTGTAAGATCACAATTAATTGGAGAGTTCAATAGAGTATTCAGGGACAAACATTGCCTGTTGGAGAAGAAGAAATTCAGTAATACTTCCGGTATAGATATAGTTATTGTTCCCACATCAGTTTCAGCACCACCAACTGTCGCTCAGATGCAAAGTGTTGACCCTGTCGAATCGTACATGAATGATGTCTGTACAGTACCAATGTCGTTGGCAGGTCTTCCAACAATGAGCATTCCTTTCGGAGACAAATCCTTAGGTTTCCAACTTGTTGGGCAACACGGCCAAGATTACAAAGTCTTAGAGTTCAGTAGATGGGTTGAAGAAATTCTGTATAAATAGGTTTATAGATTACAAGTGTATATAAAGTGTAGTATCCTTGATTGGATATTAAAAATAGCATACAAGAAGAGGAAGTAAAGATTGCAAGACAGGAAACTAAATCGGTAAAACTCGTACACCCGCTAACTTATCAACCACAGGCGCAACGGCAGGATGTGACAAGATGGGACCAATGAACGGTAGTGATCTCAAAAACTGGACTAAAGTAGCAAAGAATTCACCGAAAAGGGCCAGTATACCGAAAGATTCGAAAATAAAGCCGTAGAAGGAATGTCTGGACAGAAGAAGTAGCAATCCAACAACAAAACTGATAGTGCCTCTGATTTTCTCCGGTCTGGTGAAAAAATACAGCGTCTTCTGCGTGCCGATGATGAGAACAACGCCAATGATGAAAAGGATGTTGGACAGGATGAGTAAGCCTGAATCAAAGAACGACATCACACCTAGGAAAAAGAAGAGAGAGCCGGCGGAGGTGAAAAAAACCCCAAACTTTTGCGTTTCTGACAACCACAGCATTGTGTATGTGTAGGGAGCAGTGGTGCTATAGCGGTGTACACGTCAGAGCCTGCTGTGTCTGTGCTGTCTAGTGTGTCTGTTGTGTTTCCGTGTCGTGTTTGTTGTGTTGTGTCCGACACGCAGACGCAAAACTCAGCCGCGGGTTTCGCACGCGATCTGCTGCAGATAGACTAGACAGCCAGATAACTGCGACCACCCCCACCACCTCCGCCTGCTCCGCCTCCTTCTCTGCTGTTTCCGCCATTCTCTCCACAGCACAGCATGTCTGCCAACGGCAAGGACCACAAGGCGCCACCGGGGCCACCACCGTCC
The DNA here is from genome assembly GCA_030555725.1 of Pichia sp. yHMH446. Taxonomy (NCBI): domain Eukaryota; kingdom Fungi; phylum Ascomycota; class Pichiomycetes; order Pichiales; family Pichiaceae; genus Pichia; species Pichia sp. yHMH446. Next base: position 18,312 of record JANIWQ010000080.1, read on the forward strand.
AAGAGTGACGTCTTTGATCCAAACGAAAACCACCCAGACGAACCGCCTCCATCGTACAACGACTCCGTCCAGGACCCTAGCATCCCACACGACACCGGACATAGCTACCAGAGACCCACCGACCCGCCACCACGGCCAGCAAGACCGGAAGACCCACCGCCACGTCCAGCAAGACCCATTGACGAGAAGTACCAGCCACTGCCTTCTCCGCCGCAACGATATTCTCAGGGGCCACCACCAGTAGGTCCACCAGGAGGTCCACCACCAGCGAAGAAACTTGAACTACCGAAGCCTACTCCAATCAATCCGAACCCTTACCTACCATGGAGATACCCTTCCTCGTACAGATGTTCCAAGTGTGAAAACACCGGTTTCAGAACCAAGAACGGTAAACCGTGTAAGAAGTGTTGGCCAAAGTTTAGACCAAAAGTTGTCCCACCAAGTTCACAAGCTGAATTGGAGAGGATCGTAAAGAATGCACCACCACCGAGACCACTCAATCCGAATGTCCGTAAATTACCACCTGGTGCCATCATAGGTGCTCCAATGGTACCCCCAATGGTGCCCCCAATGGTACCGGCAATGGGTGTTCCAGTAGGTGTTCCAGTAGGTGTTCCAGTAGGTGTTCCAGTAGGTGTTCCAATGGGTGCTCCTCCAATGGCAGCACCTATGGGCTCGCCGATGATGCCTCAAATTGTTCAGCCAGGTGATCCAAGAATTGGTGGCGTCTTATGCCCAAGATGTAACGGTAGAGGCATGGTTCACTTCTTCCTCGATCTTGAACGTTGTACTACATGCAATGGTTTAGGTCGTGTTAATTATAACGGCAGGCCTTTATAATGAGACATTGTATTGTCGGCTCAGTCAATTTTAGAAAGCAAAAAGTTGTATATATATAAGTAGAACAAGTAAAGTATTAAACAGTTACGGATAAAATTCAATCGTTGAACAAATCATTGACAGCATTGTAGTTGATTTTTTTACTCAAAGTCTTACTAGTCAACAATGCCTTGGCATTATCAGAAGCTGAAGAATTACCAGACATATTGGCACGCATAAGACCTGCTAAGGTACCCATTTCATTGACATTCCTTTCCTCAGGTGGTTCGTTCTTCTTCCTACGTTTTCGCGTTGTTGGAACATGTCCAGCAATCTTATCGGTTTCAGCTTTCAACCTCTTTTGTTCTTGTTTGAGTAAGATATCTTTATTAATGCCTGTCCACAATCGTTCTTTAAGTTCTGTCTCTTCCTTTGATAATAAAAATGAATCTAATTCAGCATCGTCAATCAATTCATTCAGTTTCTCTTCATCATCGGGTACTCGCTTTAAAATCTCTTCAGTTGTTGGCAATGCCTTAACTAGATTCCTTGGTTTATTCTTTTCAATCATTTTCAATAATTCTTCATCCTTTTTAATTTTCAAATTAACAGGAGCTGCTGCCATATCTGCAAAATCCACACTTTCAAAATTTGAATCGAAATCAATTTTACTAAAATCATTCTCTTCATCGATACCTAATTCAATCTTAGTAACTCCATCCTTGAATGTCATTAAAGTTGGTGCTTTTCTTTCTAAATCTTCCTTTTTCCTTTTGATTATCTTTTTAATCAAGGATTGAATTTCATCTTCTGTAATTTCTGAATCTTCCAACATTGCACCTAAAACTGGATCATTCATCATGTCATCTTCCATTGTTTCCAATTTTGAAATTTCTTCCTTTAATTTCTTCATATTTTTTCGTACTTTCTTATATGAAGGTGGTAAAGCAGGCTCAACTTTATCAGATTTTTCTCTAAATTCTTCAATAGTAAGATTAGAAGCATTTGTCCTTTTGAATTCAACCAATCTCTTCTGTAAAGTTTGTGCACCAATATGTGTAACAGCAACAATCTCCAAATGAGTTCGACGGAAATTATTCATACGTGCAGCTAATAATAAACATGCACCAGCTATACCAGCTGGTCTTCTACCTTCATAAATCCAATCATTTGACATTCTCCTTGCAAGTTTTTTAGCATCTTCGATAACTTTATTAGTCTTCCTACCAAAATTTAATTTATCAGCAAAATGTTGAATGAAAAGTGAGGGATCAACTAAAGGTAAATCTGTAATATGTAAAGCTTTAACCATTTTCAAAAATGTTGCACCAATAGCGTAAACTGAAACTTGTAAACGTGATGAGAAATCAATTAACATATGATGTGTATTATATTTCCTACATGCAATGTACAAACATGCAGCAACAACATTTTGACTTCTTCTACCTTGAACAAAATTATTTGTCAAACCAAGTTTGAACCATTGAACTGCAGCTTCAGATACATGATCAGGTATACCTAAAGCTAATGCAACATTTTTAATCCTTCGTTTACCGTTTTGAATTGTTTGCTCTCTAGATTCTAAAGATCCACCAAAATGAGCATGTGATTGATCATTACTAATATAACTACCTTGAACTGTTGCACCACCAGCTGCATTTTCAGCAAATGTGACTTCAGAGACGATAGGATTTTCTTCCATAACCGAACCACAGTTCACACATGCTAAATCACCGGATGCTGTATGTATTTCTCTCGTAAATGTGGTACCACCACAAATCTTACAGGCTCGATTCGACATTGACGGTCTGATATGTGTGGTTTTCTGTTATAAGCTATCGATAATGTTGTGTCAGAGGAAAAAAAAAACAACAAAACTAATAACTAACTTGTCTAAAGAGAAAAAATATACAACTGACTTACACAACAACACTTACTATACACGCGAATTCTTTCTGGCTACTGCAGGTGTCCGCCAGCATCCACCCACTGCAACCACTTGTGCACGGCATCGCCCATGAAATGTGGGCTCCGCCCGTTATGACCATCCATATGGGTCATACATTTGACAACAATAACCCATTTAGATGGAGAATAGCTTTTTATATAGCACCATTGGTTCTTACCGATTTTGGCGAGCTTCTCGTTTGCAGTGTACTGTGAATGGAGTGCATTCATGGTAGTAAGATCCTTTATGAGGAAATGTAGCTGTTTGTTCTGCAACAATGAGAGAGCACGGTATCTGTCCAGGGTGTCCCCTGATTTGGAGAGTAAAGCATTGAGGTTTTGCTCAAGTAGTTGTTTGCGGGGTAGTGGCTGAAATTCCAATGCGTCTTGCGCCGGTGGAATATTTGGGATAGTTGTCCAATACTTGTTGTTATCGTATATAATGTAAGAGAATTCCGGTTCCCCTTTGAAATCTGACTCTATTGCTTCCACTTGCTTTAGGATAAGGTCTGAGAAAAAATTTTCGTAGATATCGTTAATTTTTCTCGATAATTCTATGAAGAACTCCCTTTCATCAAGTTTATCTGCTTTATCAAACAATAGGATAAACATAATACCATTGATTTCGTAGATCACGAGCTTCACTTTCTCGTAAATTTCGGTGTTCTCGTTCGATTGTAACCAAAACTCTTGTAACACAATTGAATCTGACTCCGTAAGACCAAGTAGATAAGTACCTCTCAGTTTTTCTCTTTCTAAACTTTCGTCAATAATGTCGTTACCTGATTTCCGAGAGTGAGTTCTTGATTCATGCGCAGTAAGTGTAGGTGATAAGGGGTCTTCAATCTGTGATGGTAGAGATGATTGTGGCTGTTGTGATACGTTTGCACCTTCATTACCAGACCAGTATGAAATGAGGGAATTCCATGGCTTTAAAGTGGCATCAGTAACGGTTGTCAATGAAGGGACAACCAAATCGGTTACTTGGTTCAAGGTACCCCTTATCGGTACATACGATTCAATAGTTTCAAAGGCTTCACCGATAGGATTGAAAACTTTGTTTGTCAATTTACTTTGTAAATATATTGCAGGTAACATCAATGATCTACTATTGAATGAAAATGATTCACTTGGATGTGAATCTTGATATAATTGATGGATTTTTCTCAAAGATGGCCAATTTGAATAAGTTAAAGTGAAAGTGCTTAACCCGAAGAAAATATCTAAATCTTTCAAGTAGTTAATTAGATCGTGTTTGCTTGATTGAGAGAACTCACTGTTTAAGTTATCCTCGTATATGATCCCCCAATTTTTCTCAGGTGTCCAATTAGTATTTAATACGATAGTTTCCTTTAGACCTACAGTTTGAGAGACAAATTCTTTAATCCCTGATTCAACATTTTCAGAGAATGCATATGGTTTATCGACAGAAGAGTACCTGACACCGGGGAGTAATTTAAATAATGCGTCGTTAGTGAAACTGTACGATGATTCGAGTTCAAAAGTATTCTTTAACCAAATATCCCACCAATCATGTACCAGTTTTTTCACACCTTCAATTCCCAATCTTTCCTCACAAGCATGTAATGGTCCATTAATGAGTACAAATAGAGAGTAACCATCGAGGAACTTCCTTTTAAGGTAATCAGGAGACGCCAATGATCGTGAACTATATTTCAAGGATTGATCGTTCAACATAATTTTCGTGAATTGAAACTGTGAGTAAAACCAGTAATCATCGGTAAAATTGCCAACTATTATCCTTGATTGATCAGTATCAATATATGAAAGTTCAATTGAGCTTGAGTTACCGAATTTGGAGCAAATATCGACGATTGCCTGCAATACACCTATTTGCTTTACGGTATCATCTTCAACGTTGTTTCCACGGACACCATTTGGAGAATCAGTTGTTCTCTCCGTTGTAGGTTCTGATGTGAGAGGATAGTCTATGTAACATACGACCTGTTTATGGAGTGAAGCTGTGTCTTGGTTTGAATTGGGTTTGATCCATGAACGGTTCACAATGGCAAAGTGCTGCAGTTTAGGACCATCCACTGTCTGCATACCATTAGTGGTGATTCTGATGTAGACATGAGATGGCAGACTTGAGGAGGGGTTCTTTCTATGTGGTGCACGGACACGGGTATGGACACAGCGCGGAAGTCAGAGTATGGGATTTGTTGTAGATGAAGAGTCTGACATACATTGGAAAGTTTAGAAATGTAATCCTTTGTTTGTCACTTTCATTTTCACCGCACAACTTACCAGAGTAACGATGGTTTTAGCTGATTTGGGGAGACGGATCGACAATGCTGTTTCTGAAGTGACGAAATCAAACAATATCGATCAAGATGCTGTTGATAATTTACTTAAAGAGATTTCGAATGCATTAATGGAAGCTGATGTTGATATTAAATTAGTTATTAAATTAAGGTCTAAATTGAAATCGACTATTGAAGAGGAAGATAAGAAAAGTGGTAATAATAACAACTTGTCTAATAAGAAGAAAATAATTCAAAAGGCAGTTTTCGATGAACTTTGTAATTTAGTTGATGTTAAAGATGTTAAAATATTCAAACCTAAGAAGAAGCAAAGTAGTGTAATTATGTTTGTTGGATTACAAGGTGCAGGTAAGACCACAACATGTACGAAAGTTGCAGTTTATTATCAAAGGAGAGGTTTTAAAGTTGGTATGGTTTGTGCTGATACATTTAGAGCTGGAGCATTTGATCAATTAAAGCAAAATGCGACTAAAGCAAAAATACCATTTTATGGTTCATATACAGAGAATGATCCAGTTAAAGTTGCACGTGAAGGTGTTGAGAAATTTAAGAAGGAGAAATTTGAGATTATAATTGTTGATACATCTGGTAGGCATAGACAAGAGGAAGAATTATTTAAAGAGATGATTGAAATTAGTGATAATATTAAACCAAATCAAACTTTTATGGTTTTAGATGCATCTATTGGTCAAGCAGCTGAAGCGCAAGCTAAAGCATTTAAAGAATCATCTAATTTTGGTGCAATTATTATAACCAAAATGGATGGTCATGCGAAAGGTGGTGGAGCTATTTCAGCTGTTGCAGCGAGTAAAACACCGATTGCATTTATTGGTACAGGAGAGCATATCCATGATTTAGAGAGTTTTACAGCCAAACAATTTATATCTAAATTATTAGGTATTGGAGATATTCAAGGATTAATGGAACATGTTAAAACATTAAATTTAGATCAGGGGGATTCATTGAAGAATTTCCAAGAAGGTAAATTTAGTTTAAAAGATTTACAATCACAGATGAATAATATTTTAAAATTAGGGCCATTAAGTAAGATTACGTCGATGTTACCAGGAGGGTTAAGTGAAATGTTAAATCAAGCGGGTGAAGAAGAGACAACATCGAGATTCAAAAGAATGATTTATATAATGGATTCGATGACAAGGGAAGAATTGGAATCGGATGGAGGATTATTTATCGATGAACCATCAAGGATTATACGAGTTGCTAGAGGGTCAGGTACGAGTGTTACAGAAGTTGAAGCAGTTCTTTTACAAAGGAATATGTTTGCAAGTATGGCACAAACGACTAAGAATATGGGAGGTATGCCAGGGATGCCAGGTATGGGTGGACCTGGAGGTATGAATATGAATCCACAGGCGATGCAGAGAGCGATGCAACAGATGCAGAGTAATCCAGCGATGATGGAGAATATACAGAAGATGATGGGTGGTATGGGTGGTATGGGTGGTATGCCAGGTATGGGTGGTATGCCGGGTATGCCAGGCGGGGGAGACTTTATGAAGATGATGCAGGATCCTAAGATCCGCCAGATGGCTGAACAGATGAAGAAACAGTTCAACCTGTCGTAAGTGTATAAAGCGTATAGCAGTAATAAACAGCGAGAAGCGGGATTTGCGGCTGCGAGAGCCGCGTGCGTGCGTGCGCGGGCGACTCGACTCGACTCGCAGAGATGGGCGTGGTGGGTGAAGTGATGACGGTGGAGTGCCTGGCCTTGTGTTTGCAGTGTGACAAAGAGCAGAGCAGAGCAGAGCAGCCATGAGTACCACGAGAGTTGCCAGAGAGTCGAGCAGAGCGTTCACCGCCTTCAGCAGGGGGATGGCGAAGAGACGGGTGGCTTCAAGCAGCAGCGTGTTGATGAACGGGATCAGATATATGTCTATCGGCAGAAGCATGAGACCAGTTTGGTCGCAGAAGGTGAGTTTAGTTAGTAGAGGTGCTTTACCGAGATTCTACAGCGTGGTTGAGAATGGATTAGCTGCCCCAGTTATCGATTATAATAAGATGAAAGAAATTGTTGAGAAAAATGATCCAAACTATGTGATTGTCGATGTTAGAGAGAACGATGAATTTTCGGCCGGTCATATACCACATGCGATCAATTTACCATGCAAATCGAGTCCAGGAGCACTAGGATTAGATCCTGAAGAGTTTAAATTGACATTTGGATTCGATAAACCATCGAAGGATAAGACATTAGTGTTCTATTGTTTAGCCGGTGTTAGAGCTGCAATCAGTGAAGAGTTGGCAAGTACTTTTGATTACGAGAAGAGATTGAACTACAGCGGATCGTTTAAAGACTGGATCAGTCACGAGGGCAAGATTGAGTTCCCACAGAGCGAGAAGAACGAAGAAGAGCGGGAAGAGAAAGGTAAGAAGAGCGATTAGTCAGTCAGTAAGTATCGTTATTGGTTTATAGTTGTTTATAAAGAATAGGTTGTTGAAAGCTGTAAAATCTATATATATAAAATACTACTATGGAAGTGCATCGGGGGGTATATGACATGACGAATATCGCACTACCGCAGCTGGTTGTAGATTCTCATTCTCTCGATGTGGGCGGACGAGTAGCGGTGCTGTGGCGGGATCGTGGAGGCTCCGCGGAGCGAGCCCTGCAGCCTCATCACGGGCAGCTGGTGGAAGGAGGCGGTGGCAGTGGCAGTGGAGGTAGTAGCAGCAGTGGTAGTAGCGGTGGCAGCAGAACTTTGCGTGTGTAGCTTCATGTTGTAGAGTCTGTCCTCGAAGACGTCGGGGTTGGAGCACGCGTCGTACTTGAGCGGTTTGTGGATGCAGGTCTGGAGGATGTCTTTGCCGAGGTGGTTGGATTGTCTGAAGGCCTTCATGGACTGTGGGAGGGGGAGGGGAGGATGGGTGCTGATGGGTGCAGCAGATGCAACCCGGTAGCAACGACGGGCGGGTGCTGCGGTTATATAGTGATTATCAGTGGTATCAGTAGGGTGTGGAGATACGGGGTGGAGATACGGAGCAGTGTGTGCTGCGGGTGTGGAGTGTGGAGATGGAGATAAGCCCTGCGCTGGATGAGTAATGATGCGATCCGATCTGTCCTCTCGCCACGGTGATCCGACTCGCGCCCAGATGGGCCGACACCGCCTTCGAGCGCGTTCGAGGGGCCGCTGGGCTGGCCGTTGGGACTAGCGGCCGGCACTAGCGGCTTTTGGCGCCTCGCTAGCTCCTCGCTAGCGCCTCGCTCTGCGCCGATTTGTCAGACTCGGAGCGGGAGCGCGCTTTTTCTTTCTTCGCGCGCTGATTGGCTGGAGCGGCCCTGCCCGCGCTCCCCGTTCCGAGGCGCGACACGGGCGCTGTCGCGGGGGCAACAGCAGCTCGTGTCGCGGCGCCTCGTAGTTCGCACCCGTGACATTGCTAGCAACAGCTGTACCTATAATGCACATCTTCAGGGACAGGCAACGCAGTACTAACTAATACTACTACGAACTCACTCAACACCAGCACTTCCTGTACCGTCGCAGCACCGCCCACCGATCCAAAACTCCTTCCTTCACCTCCTTAACCTCTTTAACCTCTTTAACCTCTCAGCTTCTTCTGTACTTCACACTTTCATCCTTCCCTCCAAACAAACCAACACAATGGCACAGTCTTCAGGTCTCGAGGCAAGCAAGGTTGCCATCTTCCTCTCTTACGCAGTCTCTGTCTTCTCAACTCTTTTCTACCTCCTCCCTCATGCCAACGACAAACACTTCCTCACCCCCTTCTCCGGCATCTTTGTCATCACATTGATGTACTGGATCATCACACTCATCCTCCAATTCATGTTCCTACTCAAAGTCTTCTTCAACTCAAACGTTTCCCCTACAAATCAATCCAACGTCATTGCCGTAGTTGGTCCTCATTTCACAATCTCAAACATCATCAATGCCTTTTGGTGTTATTTCTTCGCAAGAGAACGTTTCCTAATCTCAGAAATCATGCTACTAGTCAATTTGGTCAATCTCTTGGCCCTTTATTTCTCTCACAAAACAATCAAAATCAGATCCTTGCCTGATTGGTTAACCATCCATTTACCTGTCACCGGTATCCCTCTATCTTGGACCTTGTACGCCATTTTCTGGAACGGTGCTACTCTATTCCATTCTCATAATAAGTCCCTGCTACCTCGTCTACTTGCAAACTTCTTCATCTGGGAATTCTTACTCGTTCCAATGGCTCTACTACTCTTATATTCAGATTGGTCCGTTTCTTTGGCAACTAGTTTCCTCATGTTAGGTGTAGGTTTCGGCCAAATGACAACTAGATTGGTGGCATTCCAATGGATATTTGCGTTCGTCATCTCAGGTATCGATTTCCTATTCTCAGTCTTGACTATGTTCAACACCGCCGTCTCCCAAGTCAACACCTCCAACTCAAACGACCAGGCTCCCCTACTTGCTTAGGATTGTGGACATTATCTTTTACGTTCTTTGTCATGAATCATCATTTCCTCCTCTCCTTCCTTCCATATCCTCTTTTTTTCATTTTCAGTTTACTATCTAGTTAGTTATATAATATAACCTTTATATGAGAGAGTCTTATTTACTGCGCCATCTTATCAATCATCTCTTGTCGTACTTCACTCTTGCATTTATTCAGTGCATGACTTAAATGAGTTAATGTGGAATCATGTCCAATCAAACTACCATATGTGTCTCGTTTAACGTTGTTTATAAACTCTTTCCGAGTAGTATCTGCATCACCTAGCCCAATGTATCGGCTTTTCATCAGATTATAAACTGCTTTCTCCCTTTTGTTACCCGCTTGCATTTGCTGTATGTGTTTTCTTATAGCGTTCCTTAACAACTGTTGAAAGAGACGGTTTAAATTTTATTTGTGTGTGTGAGGGTGTGAGCATGTTTTTATACTTCTTCAATACCCTTACTCACACACACACTCTTCTTGTTCCTCGCAACTATCATCAGCAAAGCTCAATCTCTGCCATGGAAATTGACAAGATCATAGATACTCCAATAAAGGGTACCACTTCTTACAATTGGAAATACATCACAGATGATTTGTTGACTGATCTAAGTACCCGAAAATCTTCATTCATAGATTCAATAATCAAAGATCCATCAATCATCATCGAAGTATACTATGAATTCTACTTATCTGTTTCAGAGTTCCCCGAAAGAATTTCAATACCTTCCCTAAATCAACTTTCAGCTGAAATCCTCAACTCTTTAAGTATAAATAAGTCATCGGGAATAGATTTAGATTTGAATTCCTTAATGGAAGATATTATAATCTTGTCCCAATCTTTCATTTCAAATAAAAATTTGAACCTTTTCATCAAAAATCTAACAATCGATAAATCAATTAAAATTATTCATCTAGATAAATCGATCTTAAAATCTCAACATATTTTCCCCGATTTCGGTAAATATCAATATAATGATATAAGAAATCGTGTATTCTCTGTTGAATCTTATTCTTCTTTACATGAATCAAGTGAAGGTTACTCTAAATTTATTTTACGTCTATCTTCATTCATTAAACATCAACAAAATGATTTCCATTTGATTCCTCAACTAATAGATTCTTTAATCAAAATTACCGCAATCCATAATTTAGATTCAAATAGATGTTTCCTCTTAATTTTAAATATCCTATCTTATCATATCAATTCAAATCCTCAACTTGTTTTATCTATTTTACAGAAAACTCCTTGGTGGTCACCTAAAGAAAATAATAGTGCAATACATTCAACTTTGGTCTCATATCTAACGAATTTCATAGATGATGAATGTCATGAATTATCAGTAATAACTCTTTTAATAAGGGAAGGTATTTTAGATTTTAATATAATCTATAATTCTTTGTCACCACAAGAATTTAAAATGATTTCAAACGAGAAATTAGAACAATTAGAAATTAATCAAATTCAATTATTATATGATGAAACTCAAAAGAAAATGTTCGATGATGCTCAAATCAATTCAGCTTCAACTTCAGCTTTAGCTCTTGCTTCTGTTTTACCTGACTCAGATGATGAAGATTCAAATGATAATTCTGCAAATCAAATAGAAAATAACACAGATTCAATTTCTCAAGAATCAATTTTAGAGAAATCTAAAAAATTTACTAAAATTCAGTTTCTAAATCATTTACTTGATTTTAATATGATTGATGAATCTTTATCAATTTTAGAACAATATCCACAGATCCCACTTTTATACGATTCTGTCGCTGATAGACTCAATAATCTAGTCAATCTAAATTTACATAATTATTATATGAAATATGTAAATTCATTATCATTGATTAAATCAGGGAATTCAATATCATCACCATTAAATGCTAATTCTTTTGATGATATTATATCATTATTAGAGAAATTCATCAAATATAATAAGCATAAAATTGCAAGAAATTCTTCTTTATTAACTAAACTTATTAGAATTTTGAATCATTCATTAAAGAATAATATTAAAGATGAACAATTTTGTCTTCAATTTTTCAGAGTTTGGATTTTCCCATATCTTCCATTTTCAACAAATATACCACTTATAAATGAAGCTTATTCATTTTTATTTGAAAATTTTAATTTAGAGACAAGGTATAATTTATATGGAGAATTCATTTCAATAGTTAATGATGATCCATTTTTGAAATTAAATTTCGAATTAGCTGAAAGGAAAACAAAAGATTTATTAAAACGTTTATCAATTGAAAATATTGGATTATCTTGTAGAACTTTAAATAAACTTGTTTCAATTAATCCTTTAGCAACATCAAATTCTTTTATTTCACATATTGAAAGTTATAATAGTTTAATTGACTTAATTTGTGAATCTTCTAAATTTTTCAATGATTTTGCATGGGATGTTATTACATTTCAAATTTTAAATAAATTGAATAGTAATAGAATGATAATTTCAAATGATGGTTTAAATTATAATCAATGGTTCTCTAATTTAACTGAATTTATCGGTAAATTAGGTAATTTATACCCTGAATCTTTCCAACTTTCCCCAATTTTATTAAATATTGTTAAATCTTTAATGAATCATGAAATTAATATAATTGGAGTTCTAAAGGAAATTTTGGATTCAATGACAGGTATAAAATCAATCTCTAATTTAACATCAAAGCAAATAATGAGATTAAATGCTGAAACAACTTTAAAACAATTAGCTTATTTATCATTACAAGATAATAGAGAATCTTGTAAAAGAAGTTGTACTAAATTATTGAAAATTCTTATTGATGATAAAATTTTCTCACAATTATTTATTTTACTTTGTCATTTACCTATTCATTTAATTGAAAAATCTGATGATAAACCTTTGAAATTTGTTAATCAAAAATTTGATGATGTTAATTCTATAATCCATCAATTAATTACAGCGGTTAATTCAAATTTACAGAATGATATTTTCAAAGAAAATATGATTAATATAGTTGATTTATTTGAAATTTATCATATTCAACCACAATGGGCTTTCGAAATTTGGAGAGATCAATTAACTAATCAAATTAAATTAAATGGTAATAAATCTTGTAATGTTTTCAAAGAAATTTCAACTTCATTAGTTAAAAGTTTAGATTATATTGATTGGAAATTTATTGAACCTGAATTCTATTTAACTTTCTGGACATTATCATTATATGATATCAATTTTGATGATATCTCTTATAAAATGGAAGAATCAAATTTAAAATCAGAGATTACAGGTATTAATATGAAACTTAGACGTAAAGATGATTTGCCAGTAAAGGAAATAAGCGTACTTGAGAATAAACAAAGAAGATTAATGAATATTTTGAAATATATGAATCATGACATGCATGTTCATGAAGATCATTATAAAAATATACTAACTAGATTAAATAATGAGAAAAAATCTTGGTTTAAGAATGAGAAAGATGAAATTTATTCACAGAAAAATACAGAATTTTTCCTAAAATTTTGTGTATTACCTAGACTTCAACATTCATCATTTGATTCTGTCTTTGTGAGTAAATTTATCTTTTTCATAAATAAAATTGAAACACCAATATATTCTTTGAAAAAATTATTAGATTGTTTATTTTCAATTGAATTCTTGAAAGATACTTTCTTCACTAATACAACAATTGAAACAGAAAATCTTGGATTATTCTATCAGATTGTTTTAGAGAAATTGAATGAATGGTGGAATAATGAAGAAATTTATATTAGAGAATCAAGGAAGTTTAATGAAGATTTATCGTTTGATGATTTTAAATCAAAACTTTATGAATGGCATGATAAATTACTGCAACAAATATTGAAATCTCTTGATTCTCAAGATTATACAACAAGGAATGGATGTATATTATATTTGAAAGTTGTTTTAAATAGTTATCCAGTAATCCAGGAGCAAGCTGATATATTATATGAGAAACTTGAATCTATTGTTGAAACTGATGAACGTGAAGATATTAAGTTATCATCAAGAGCTTTAATTGGATTAATCAAATTTAAAGATGGTAAATTTATACCAATTTGGAAATTTTATAATATGGATTCAATGGCAAAGGAAGATGCAATGAAAAATGCTGCTACTAAGGCGAAATTGTTAAAGGAGAAAGAATATGAAGAAAAGAAGATTCAAGCTGAAAATGATAGGAAGGAAAGAGAGAAGAATAGTTCATCCGTTTCAAAACCTTATGGATTAGTTGGATTATCGAGAAAACCTACTGGTCCTGCAAGTACGATAAAGAAAGAAGTTACACCACCATCAGCTATTGTAAACGATGTTAAACCAATTGTTGCAGAGAAAGTTGACTCTGAAAAAGCTGATGAAGTTAAAAATGAGGAATCCATTGATACCAAGAAGGATCATCAAGTTGTTAATGAGAATGTTGACATGGACAATGACAAGGACAATGACAAGGACAAGAACGAATCCAATGATGTGAAATCAGTTAACTCCAAGGAAAGTGAAGTTAAGGTGAAGAGTCAAGACAAGGATAATGAGGATAGTAATGATAAGGATAAGGATTTGTATGAAAGAGGAAATGGCAGGAATGCTAGGAAGAATGATAGGAATGAAAATGGAAGAGGACGGAATGAAAGGAATGAAAATAATGGAAGGGATAATAGAAGTACAAGAAAGGAAGTAGGTGATAATAAAGATGGTAAGGAGAAGAATGAAAATAGAGGAAACAGAATTGAAACTAGAGATAAAAATAACAGGAAACAAGAAAGTGCTGATAGATATGAAGGAGATCAAAGGAATAGTAGGAATGGCAGGAAAGAATGGAGTCAATACGAGGGAAGCAGATACTATTCTGAGAGTGACTCCAACTCCGGTAAAGCAACTAGCAACAGAAACTCATACAGAGAGAATAAGGACCGAGATAGTAAGAATACCAGAGAAGGTAGAGAAGGTAGAGACAGTAGAGACAGTAGAGACAGTAGAGACAGTAGAGACAGTAGAGACAGTAGAGACACTAGAGATACTAGAGACAGCAGAACCAACAGAGACAGTAGAGACAACAGAACCAGTAACAACCGAGATAACGACTACAACGATAGAGACAACCAAGGTACTCGAAACAATAGAAACAACAGAGGTGCCAGAGACAACTACCGTGATCAAGTATCTCACAATAGTAGGGTTGACAACAGAAGTTTCGATGGTTACGACGATTACAGTGGCTACGATGATTACGATGGTTACAATGGATATGCAGGTTACGATGATTATCCAGTTGCTACTGCGACAAACAACAACAGCAAGGGCAGTAACAGGAACTACAACCAGCGAGATCAACGTGGCAGGGACAGCTATTACAACGAACGAGATTACAGAGATCAGAGCAGCGGCAATTTCAACAGGAACAGCACCGGTGGCAGTAACAAAGCAAGCCAAAAAACCAGCAACAACAACAGCAACAGTAACAGTAACAGTAGCAACAGCGGCAGCAAGAACAGCAGCCGGGACAGTGCTCCGATGCCGCCACCACCGACTCCGCCGCCACCGGCAGCAGCCGAGTATGCGGACTACAGCGACCATGCCAACGCTGGCGGCCGCAAGCGCCGGGGCTCGTCCTACAGCCACCAGCACAAACGCAGCAGACGCTAGCACGTAGCACGTCCCCAGACATGCAGACAGACAGGCAGACAGACGTGTAAATAGATAGATATATGTAGAAGTTGACTGTGTAAGGGAAACGCGGAAAAGACGCGAACGCGCCCGGGAAACCGTCTCCGGGCTGTGCTGCGCCCTGCAGCGGGCGCTTATCGCAGGCCGCGGCGGCACGCGCCCTGATTGGCCGGCGCCCGCGGGGCGGTTGGCGCTGCTCCAGCTGCTGCTGCCGCTGCTGCTGCTGCAACCACAACCACTGCTGCAGCTGTATCCAGATGGTGATCACCCAGAGGTCGCCATCACGACCGACTCCAGTCGCCCTTCCCCACACCGTCCCGCTAAGAAACAGCACCAGCAACACTTCCCCACAGCTGCAGCGTCCCATTTGCAGTACCGACTCCCGTCTCTCCTCCCCGCATCCGCCGTTACAGCACGTTTTACGCCAAATCTGCTGTTAGCGTGAGTCAGAGTCACTACCAGCGTGCCGATCCATCACTATCACACAGACACAGATTGAAAGACACCGCTACTTCCATCCATGCAGGAAGACTCCAATAAGGGTGTTTCCTCCCTCACAAAGCTGCTGTCAGAGCAGAAACTGCAGCAGCAGCAGCCAAAGACAGCTTCGCCATTGTCTCTGCAGATAGACACATCCAATTCTTCACTCCACATGCACTCATACAATGGTACAATCACTACCGCTGTTTCCGTTGGCACGTCACCGGAAGACGAACTCGAGCATGATGAAAACACTTTTGATCCAAGAAATACCCCGAAATCACCTTCCGGCCTCCTCAAATTGTCTAAAAAGAAGACTCCTTCAACTGTCGTCATTACATCGTCTAACACTAACAACAATAATGAATATCACAAAAATTCTTCTTCCTCGATACGGGCAAACCCAATTAACGTTCAGCATCATCATTCTACTTCATCTGTTACATCTACTCCAGGGATACCGAATTCTAATACAGGTATGTCCCCTTCTTTCTATAGACGTGCTTCTTCAATCTCAACTTCTTACACTCAACTATCTTCATCTATCCCCTACGCACCACCAGGTAACCATAAACCTTCATCTTCAAATGCTGCATCTAATTTAAGCTCTTCCTTCTCTAACATGCCAAGTAATGGTCAATTCATTACCGGTCATCAACTTTCCTCTCCAACAATCACTTCGTCAAGTCAAATAGACTCAAGATTCGTTGTCTCCAAACAAACTTTAGATGCTCGTGTTTCTTCTTCATATCACAATTCCAATAATGGTAGTAGTAAATCTTCTTCATCCTTGGTTAATTTTTTCTCCAAATCAAGAAGGTCAACTTCTAATACTCACGATATTGTTCCTTCTTCTCCAAGTACCTATATAGGAACATCATTCCCTCAACAAATGCATCAAATCAATGAATTACACTCTTCAAATTCTCATTCAAGTCAAGAGAGTAACTCATCATCAACTGTAACTAGGCATTCTTCAATGGCAGATCTAAGAAGATTCTTTAAAAGATCAGGCTCAATTTCAAGTGGTGGTAATCTCAACTCAAATGTTTCATCTTCCCCAAGAGTATCGAATTTAAGTGCAGGTTTAAGTTCTCAACGTAAACAATCATTTTCAATTGCTAATAATAATAACAATATTATTAATAACAATGGTGTATCAAATTCATCTTCTGCATTTAATAACTCCAACTTTAACAATAGTTACTCAACTTCTTCTATCAATAACTCAAATCAAAATATCTTGTATACCCCTATCCAAGTTCAACCAAATGGTATTACAATTGGACCTTCAAATGCATCTCCAACAACAAATACCAATTTAGGTACAACTCCAAATTATTCAATCAATTCTAAGAATTCAATCTCAAGTTCAAGTCCAAATGGTCATAATTCTTTCTTAAGTTCATCTCCAAATGATTATCGTAAATATAGTCAATCTCCAAATAATAAATTATCATCATCCGTATCATCTTCAACAACTTTAAATAATTTATCAATTGGTGGTAATACTTCTTCAATACCTTTTAGTAGAAGATATACCAAAGTTGGTGAAAATTTAGGTGCTGGTGCTGGTGGTCAAGTTAAACTTATTAAAAGATTATCAGATAATAAAGTTTTCGCTGTTAAAGAATTTAGAGCTAAATTTTCAACAGAGAGTAAAAGAGATTATACTAAAAAAATTACAAGTGAATATTGTATTGGTTCAACTTTAAAACATCCAAATATCATTGAAACTATTGAAATTAGTTTTGAAAATGATAGATTGGTTCAAGTTATGGAATATTGTGATTATGACCTTTTCGCAATTGTTATGTCAAATAAAATGTCCGAAGAGGAAATTAATTGTTGCTTTAAACAAATTTTAAATGGTGTTAGATATATTCATTCAATAGGTTTAGCTCATAGAGATTTAAAATTAGATAATTGTGTTATCAATAAGGACGGTATCGTTAAAATCATCGATTTTGGTGCAGCAGTTGTTTTCCAATATCCTTTCTCAAATACTTTAATTGAAGCAACAGGTATTGTAGGCTCTGATCCTTATTTAGCACCCGAAGTTTGCGTCTTCAATACTTATGATCCAAGACCAGTTGATGTTTGGTCAGTTGCAATCATGTTTTGTTGTATGGTTTTAAAGAAATTTCCTTGGAAAATCCCAAAATTAAGTGATTCAAGTTTTAAAGCTTTCGCTTCTCGTGAACCTGGTGTTACCTTTGGAGAATTATTGAAAAGAGTGCCCGAACCACCATCTTATAATTCAGAATTCAACGATTCCACTTCTACAATACCTACTTTACCAAGAGTAATCGAAGCAAAAGAAACATCAGCATCAGAAACACCACAATCACAACAATCACCACAACCAGAATCAACAACAATTGGAACTGCAAAATCAGCACCTTCTGATCATACTTCAAATATTTTAGGTGAAGATCGTTTACTTGGTGCTTTGAAAGAGGAAACTCGGCCATTAATAAGTAAAATGGTTAAACTTGCACCTGCTTGTCGTATAACTGTTGATGATTGTTTCCAAGATCCTTGGTTAAACAGCATTCAAATGTGTACAATTGTTGATGAAAATGGTGAGATAGCATGTCATGGTAAATTGATACCTGCTATAGATCATGAACATACTCAAGTTGATCAATCTGTTGCTCATATTGCAGCTTTCGAAAGGACTAAAAGAAAAGTTGCAGCAAATGCCAAAAAATAATTCACTGGATGTTTATATTTTTAATTAAATATCTCCTATACTATAAATTTATTCTCTTAGATACATTTTCATCTTTTCTTGTCTTTATTTACTTACTTTTTATAAAATTCATTTACTAAAAGCTTCTGATTTGATTTTCCATTAATACCGTAGGAAAAAAAAAAAACTGTTCTCAGTCTTTGACGAGCCATCACTTCCACACAACACCGCGCGGTGTCGACTCCCTTTTTTTTGACAATCATCAATTCTTGATACCAATTTGTAATTCCACAAATTTATACTTTTGATTGGATCAGAAAATTCCACACAACTGATTACATCACAATGTCGAAACAACTGAAAGATGTTTCCGTTAAACTTATAGTTGGTGCAGGTAAAGCAGCACCAACTCCACCAGTTGGTCCAGCACTTGGTTCAAAAGGTGTTAAAGCAATTGATTTTTGTAAAGAATTTAATGCAAGGACAGCTCATTATGTCGTTGATGTACCAATTCCAGTCAAATTAACGGTTAGACCAGATCGTTCATTTACTTTTAAAACTCAAAGTCCGACAACTTCTTGGTTACTTTTACAAGTTATTGGTAAAGATAAAGGTTCTGATACTTTAGGTAAGGGTAAATTTGAAAAACAAGGTTATTTAGGTACTATTTCATTAAAGGAAATTTATGAAATTGCTAAAATTAAGAAATCTGATGAAACTCATTCAGAAATTCCTTTAAAGGAAATTTGCAAAAGTGTTATATCAACTGCTAAAACTTTAGGTATTAAAGTTGTACCTTGAAATATATTGAACTCCTTCTCTGTACATAAATAAACAATCTTCTTTTATAAAATTAAGATTTGAATTCATTCACACTTTCCAGTTTGTTCATCCGTTTACGTTTCTTATATTTTAAATATCTCTTATGCGTATACATGCTAAAAAAAATATAAATCTTTTACATGAATTAGAATGCTGAAAAAAAAAAATGGAATCAATAATTGCAATTAATTTCTTCTTCGTTTGTTCTTCTTGAATCTCTTATTAGTATTTGAATTCTCATCATTATTCAATCTCTTTTTCTTCAAATTTTTATCAGTCTCAGTTCCGTTATTCTTATCCAATCCTTTAAAGGTTAATCTTTCATAGAATAAAACGTAAGCACCAGGATCTGAAAGTGCACTAGCTCGAGGTATCTTATTAACGTATTCATCATCATAAGTTGCCCATGAACCATCCGGTTGCCTACTATGTGCAATATAATGACCAGATGAAACTGAACGACCTTGATGAACAATTACACTGACAAGTTTATACCTAGTTGGAGTTGCCATATCAGTCGTATAACTCGTTAAATCTAAAATTTCAGGATATGTTACATTCGCTTTAACTTTCTGAGATTGCTGACCATTAAATCTAAATCTTTTCAAATGAATTGAAAGTGTTTCAGGTGATCTTTGAATTGTTGAAATTTTAACAGCATTTGTCTTCAACTTACATTTCTCACAAATGTAACCTGATTGATCCCTTTTATCTGTTCTAATAATCTCTGGTGTGAAAAAATCTCTAATAGAATTCTCCAATGAATATTTACGACTTGAAGTAATTGATTCATCATCTTGTACATTATTTTGATTCCTAATGTTCATATTGTTATTGTTGATATTGTTGATGTTATTACTATTCATGTTGTTGTCGTTGGTACTACTATTGTGATGACTACCATTGGCTAAATATCCATTAGAATTCATATTAGTTGGATTACTTCTTGAATTTTCCTTTTCATCATCTGGATTACTTTCATCCTCATTTAAAGATTCTTGAGCTAATAATATTCTTTGTTTCAAAATTTTAGAAAGTTGAAGTTTATCTTCATCACTAGAAGATTTACAATGTTTAATTTGATCATTTAATTGTAACAATTCATTTGGATCAACTAATAAACTTGTTCTTTTCTTCCTATTATCTAAACCTAGGGACAAATCATAGAATTCTTGCTGTGTTTTTGATATATGTCCACAATTTTTACATGTAACTGTTTGATTTAATAAACCACCAAATATATCATAAATTATACTTTGATTCAATTTAACACCTTTAGGAGTTGAATCTTCTTGTAATCTTGACATTAAAGACATAAAATACTCATGAGAATCTTCTTGTTGCCATTCAGACATCATACAATTGATATCATTTAACCTTTTACATAATTTTTTAGGATTAATGTAAATGATTTTCTTATTATGACCCAGCCTAAACATTTTAGAAACTGTTGATGCTAAAACTTTTGTAACTGAATCTGGTTTAATTTGATTATCATATTTACCATTATTAACATCAATTAAATATTTAGTTAATGAAGGTATATGACACATTGATTGAACAGCTGCATTCATATAACATGTAACACCATGATTGACTAAACCTAAAGATTGATGATTTTCAATGAAATCTCCCCAACTTTTAGTTATTTTAGTTGATCCATTAGAACCATGATTATCTTGATTTTCATTCAAATCCCAAAATTCGCTATTTGAATAATTATTAATGATAAGTTCAGATTTAGAGATTGATTGAGTGATTTGATTATTGGTAAGATTATCATCATCATCATTATTTGAAGTTGGAGGGGTTTCTGTAGTTTCTGTTGTTTCTTTCAATAATTGACTCGTTAAAGTGTCTTCTTTTAAATCTTTCTTTAATTTATTCTGTTCATTATTATCATCATCTTCTTCGATTTCATCAATATTTTCATCAGAAGTTGTTGTAATGTCTTTGAGGTTTTCGATTTCATTGCTATAATCATCATCATCATGTTCGTCTTCAAATGGTGAATCCGAGTTTGAACCAGAGTCTGAATCAGAATCATCCTCATGCTCATCCTCATCCTGACGATCGTCATTACTTTCTGCAGTGTGAAAATCTTCATCATCAACATCATCTTCATCTTCTTCATCACCTTCATTATCTTCATCATTTTCAACACTTTCATGATCATCGCCGTCACCATAATTTTTGTTGTCGAGATTAGTTTTCGGTTCTGGGGTAGCAGATGATGATGATGACTGATGAGTCAAATTAGAGTCAGAAAATGTTTCAGGTGATTGTTGAGAGTTATTTTGACTTTGAAGTAATTTTTTCAATCTTTCCTTTTGATCAATTCCATTGTTATTTTTCTTCCTTTTGGAATCATTTTGAGTTTTATCATTAACATTACCGTATTTTTTACCAGTATATTTTGCCATTGCTTCAGCTAAAGATTTTGGACGTGACATTTCAAATTCCTTTAATTCTCGCTGCTTATACTGCCTTTGATCTTTAGTTTCTGATTTAGATGTTGAATTGTTATTACTATTACTATTATTATTATTAGATTTCAAAATTTTATAGGTTGAGGGTTTGATTGAAATTTTATCAGGATGTTTCGCAGGTTTGAATACTATCGGCTCTTTCAATAAATTATCGATTATAGGGTTGAGTTTCTTTTGCGATTTCGATTTATCGTTTTTGCTATTACTATTGTTATTATTGTTTGTGTGCTTGGATGATAATGCTTCAATTTTCACGGACATCTCCTTGATAATGAAGGAAGTAGTTAATTTATCGAAAAGCTAAAACGAAATTTGAAAACTAAAACAATGAATTAAATGTTATTAAAAGTCAATCAGAAGAAAATCGAAAGGAAATAGTGTTAAGCGGGGTGTAGAAAATGTAAGGGTGTGTAAGTAGATCAAGGGTGAAATTGAAAATGAATTTACAGCTTGGAGAGCGGTTGAGACTATGCCTGTACTGGACTACCAAATCAGAAAAACAAAGGAAAAACGAGGAAACCGGAAACTGAAAATTTTTTTTTCCCATGACGAGGCACAGACTAGTGAGACGCGAAAAGCAGAAGATACAATTTACAATACAGGCTCTGAAAAACAAAAAAAAACTTAAATAATAATTCATAAAGCGTGTTTTTTTTTTCTTTAACTAATAATGGGTTGCGTCGATCGACGCACGGGACGATAAGATGGATGTGCAACTCATTTGTAAGTTGTACCTGTCAACGGGATGAGTAAGTGATGGATGTCAGTTGAGCTGTTGATTTGATACCAAACCGTTGATGGTTGCGCAATGTATATTGATTTTGCGGGGATCGGGGGAAGTTGTAATTGAACGGTGGTTCCAAAATACACGTTTCGATGAGAGGGGTCATATTATTGGAAAGATTCACAATTGTGTTGTCGATCATTTGAGGAAAGATACCGATAATGTGATTCCATTTGGATATCGATATAAGTTGGTTTTTCTAAAATGGTTAGATTTGCTAATTGTGATTTGTATCGAAGAAGAAGATAATGAAGCTTTGTTTTTACAAAGTTTACACGTTATAAAAAGAATATTGAGAAATAGTAATGGTAGTTTATTAGTTGGCGATAATTTTGTGTTCCTTTATAGTGTTATTGATTCGATTTATTATAAAGGTGAAGTTGTTGAGTTGGATCAAAACTTGGATATTAAACCATTAATTTAATCAAAAAAATTATATGATTAAAGGATTTTGAATGTGTAAATAAATATCAAATATTATAGAAAATATAAAATTAAATTTAATTACCCTTTGGTGCTTCCTTGTAAGAGATACATGCTTCTTCACCCATAGCAGAGACAATGGTAACAATTAATTCTTTACCTTCATCGAAATCTGCTTGTAATTTTTCACCTAATTCACCTTCTGGTGCTCTAACATCTTCCTTCATATCACCATCATTATTCATTAATGATAAATAACCATCATCAATATCTAATAATTGGTATTCAGATCTTTTAACAACTGGAACTTCCATATTGTGAGTAGATGGTGATAAATCTTCTAATTTCTTTTGAGTGAAGATATCGATTGCAACTAAATGGACCTTTGCGTGACCGTGCTTACCAGTTTTAGAAGTTGACATATCAACAATCTTACATGGTCTACCCTTAATAACGACATGACCGTTCTTTCTTAATGCAGAACATTGCATTGGGTAAGTTAAGGAGGAACCTGCATCTGCAACTTCGAAATTGTGTTCTTCTTCAGCCATTTTTATTAGTTGTTCAAAAATATCTTGTTAAGGGAGAGAAACAAAGAAAAAGAGGGAGGGAGGGATAGGGGGGAAGAAATAAAAGGAAAAGGGAAAATGGAAAGGGCAAATAGGAAACTAAGCAAATGCAAAAGAGTAGGAAAGGAGGAAAGAAAGAACGGTTAAATTAAATATTGCCAAATTTCAGCTTCTCGCAGTCGTCGTCGTTCGCCGTCGTCGACAACAACGAAAAATTTTCCAGCGTGAAGCGCAGCGCAGCGAGCGCAGCGAGACGAGGCAGCGAGGCGGAGCCTTCTCCTGCTTGCTACCTGCCCACGCTTCCACCCTGGCTGGCCCCATTCACGCCATGCCCTCGCCGTCCACGACGCGATTGAGTGTCCCACAGAGGCTCAATTGTACGAGGGGATGTGAATCAACGAGACATCAGAGGCCGGAACATCCGATGGTGTGCTGTTTCCCTTCCACGTCGATCTACGTTTCGTTTGGTTTGTTGTAGTTTAACCTTAACCGAACCCTGGTCTGCTCCCCCGCCCCCCCCACGCTCCTTGCATGCGTGCACCGGGTAACTCAACACCCCCGCGAATGCATTTTTTTGGTTTTCACTGCATCGCGCTGAGCTTTTTCGGGTGTTTGTGTCGCTTTGCCGAGCACAGTTCGGGTGTTACCCGAAGTTTCGCTTAAATTTGTACATGTACATCATCTATTTATCTGTTTCTTACACTAGCTGTTGATTCATAACCACTCATTCAATCGTACCCACGTATCGCTTCCAAGTCTTTCTCAATTTCTTCAGAGCTTAGTCCCTTGGGCATACCATATACCCGTGTATAACTAGCACGAATGTCTTCCACATTCAAGTTCAGCATTTTAACTCGATCACTATCGACAATTGTTGGATCTAAACAACTCACTAAATGTAAATCTTTCCTACTAATCTTGGTGTCATTCAGTATTGAATTTTTTGTTTCTAAATTTTCACTTTTATTATTATTGCTGCTACCTCTGAAATTAACTCTCTCTTGAGTACTTGAATCTCTATCAGATTGTGTAAGTGAATCTGAATCATTATTTTTATCTGATGTACTAACACGCCTCCTCTTATTAGCTGATGTTACATTGGTATTTCGACGATCATTATCAACATTATTTAGATCAACTGTCATACCATCAATTTGTAATTGTCTTAATAATCGATTTTTGGAATTTTTAACTAAATTATTTGTTGATTTGAGTCCATAAGTACTTATCAAATCTTTCTTTTTAGAATCTTTAGAAGATTTGATATCATCATTAAACCTTTTGATTCTTTTAACTTCACGATACAGTTTCTTCAAGATTGAATCTTCAGGTAAATAATATTCTAAAAGTCTTAAAACTTCATGTTGTCCATCTTTCAATTTATCATTTGAATTATTGAGAACATATGTTAAATATAATCTTGAATTGACATCTGTTAGTTGAAGGAAATCATTCTGAGAAATCATATTATAAATCAATTTATTGTGATCTTCATCATAATCATCATTATCATTATTATTATTATTCTGCATATTATTATTATTAGCACTACTATTATTAGAGTCTGCATTTAAGTTAGTTTCTGATAAAGAATTCGTTTTTCTTTTATAAGCATTACTTTTGATATATTTTTTCCAAATACTATGAGATTTGTTATTATTAATTTTAGATAATTTATTTGTATTTTTCTTCAATCTTTCATTTTCCATATTAAGGAAATTTTTCAATTTAACTAGTCTTGTAGTATAATCAAGTATAGTCATACTTTCAATTTCATTTACGATACTTGTGGTTTCATTTTCAATTTGTTCTTTCATGTAATGGGATCCAATATCTTCTCTTAAAATTAAATAATCTCTCATTTCCATCAAATCAATTTCATTGGATAACATTTTCCTTTCACCTTCAATCAAATTTAATTTACTTTGTAAACTATTTCTGATCATTTTATATGTATTGAATTTTTTAATTTCTTCTAACTCTAATAATCGATTATAATAATCAATATATTTCTTATACTTAGAAATAGCAATTGCACGCTCATTGACAAACTTTCGAGGTTCCTTTGACATTAAGAATAATTGAATAGATGCAATTCTATCATTCTCCGAAAACTCCATACTCAAATATTCTGTTGTTTTAGGTTTAGGTTTGGACTTTTTGGTATTTTCCATAGTAATTTTATCAATATCCTTATCATCGCCATTGCCATTGCCATGATCATTGGTAGATTCCCAAATTGGCCTCAATATAGATATACTATTATCATCAGGATTAACTTTTAAAAGTTCCATTGGTATAAGTTTACCATCAGGTGCCATTACTAAAGGGATATAACCATCTGGAATTTGTGGGATTTGTCCCTTGGCTAATTGCATTAGATTTGGAAGATTCTCTTCATCGTTAATTTTGGAAGAATAGTTATTCCTTGAAATTTGTTGAACCTGCTCCTGTGATGGTAAAATTTCAGTTATATTAGTTTTCACTGGTACTATAAGAGACATATTCGGTGAAGGTGCTGGAGAAATCTTTCGCTGTGAGATAGGATTGGTATGTTGTTCATCAACATTGGAGTTGGAATTATATATTGGATACTTCCTTCTCCTTCCTCTTCTATTTGAAGGTAAATAAGATAATTCATCTTTATTCTGTTGAGAAGAATTGGATTTGATTTTCTTGAAATCAGATTGGATTGAATCTTGATTTAAATCATTTGATTGATTCTTTTGTAAATTTAAATCTATCAGTTTATCATAATCTACTTTCAGTGAAATCAATTTAGATGGATGATTTTGAATTTTGGTAAAATGACTTTTATCTGTTGAATTTAATAATGAATTAACTTCTGATACTTTTCTTTTAACGGGGAAAGTATAATGGCTAGATTTAGGATTCAGTTGAGTGTTTGATGGATCTACAAGGTGAGATAAATGTGATTGAGTAGCACGTGGTTGTAATTTAAATGTAAGTTGAAAATTTGAAGAGTTAGGAGTATTTGGATAGTTTTTAAGAGGTTCGGCAAACATTGGCTTTGAATTTTGTTGCTGCTGTTGCTGTTGTTGTTTGTGTTTTTGTTGTTGATCGGCAGACGAGAGGCTAGGTGCAGATTCCGGATCAAAGTTAACATCAGATTCAGTAGTTGAGGGAGTTTTCACATTTTTCGGTAAATTGAGCGAATCTGATGAAGTGTGATCTTTAATGATGACATCATTTGGTTTGTGTGACTGGAAAGATGATGAATCAACACTGGTATTCGTTTCCGCATTAGATTTAGTTTCAGGAGTGTTCTCAATGAATTTGTAGTTTTGAGTAGGATTTTGTATTGTAGAATCGTTGGAATTTGTTACTGGAACTCCAGATTTTAGTACAGATTGTTTATTATGTGTTGAATCTGGTTTTTTAGTATCTACCTTTTTGTTTGTGTCCAATTCTAAGTTTTGAGAATTATTTGATACAGGTGCAAATCGCTGTTTTTGAATCTGAACGTGTTGATGGATTTGATCTTGTGGCACCGATCGTTGTTTCTTTGAATCTTGATTCTGTTGCTGTAATGGGGCTTGCATCTGTTTCTGCTGTTCAATAACATTTTGTTGTGGATATGGAAATTTTTGTTGTGGTGACGGCACCTGTTGTCGAACTTGAAGTGGTTGTAAGAGTGGAGATATTTGCTGATGCTGAAGTGGTTGTTGTTGCAACTGCTGCTGTTGTTGAAGATGCAACTGTTTGATCTGCTGCTGTTGCTGCTGCTGCTGCTGCTGTTGTTGTTGTTGCTGTAGAATCTGTTGCTGCTGCTGCTGCTGATTTATATCTAGATTGTTATAGTTCATCTGTTGAAGTTGAGGAGACTGAACAATAGTTTGTTGGTTATTAGTTGTAATATTTTGGTGTTGAATTAATGGTTGATAGTGATTCATGTTAGGGGATATATAACCTGATACAGTAGTTCCATTATTAGTTGAAGGACTAACAACGTTCACGTTAACACCGATTGAACTATTCTGTGAGGAATGTTGGAAATTCTGAAATTGCTGGTTATTGATATTGAAATTTCGGAAATCTTGTGGGGGCTGTGAGAAATATTCAGTGTATGGTTGTGGTTGTTGATGTTGTTGTTGTTGTTGCTGCTGCTGCTGCTGCTGCTGTTGCTGATTTTGCTGTTGTTGCGGTTGCTGTTGATTTTGTTGCTGTTGCTGTTGCTGTTGTTGTTGCTGTTGATTTAATGGTACATTCATATTCATATTTGGAAGCATGTTTGGATTTATACCAGCATATGATACATATTGATTAGTCATGTACATTGGATGTAAACCTGTAGGTTGTTGAATATAGGTTGATGTATTGGGTTGGATCGGATGCTGGTTTGACTGCTGCTGCATTAACGGTAATTGTGGCTGTGGAAGGGGCTGTGATTGAGAATAATGCTGAGGGTGAGAGTGAGAGTGAGATTCAGATTGAGACTGAGATTGAGATTGAGGGTGAGAATTATAATGTTGCAAATTGTATTCGTAAATATATTGTGGTGAAGGTGAGATGTGCGGAACAGTAGTATTAGTAAATTGTGAAATTTGGAGTGAGTTATTATTATTATTGGTATTTTCAGAATTTGGTGCGTGTTGTGAGTGCAAAACCAAGTGTTGCCGTTGGTGAGGGAATATGTGCGTATTGTGAAAGTTTTCTGAATTTCCCAAGTTTTGCGGCGAATTAGAGAATGTGTGCGAACTGTGCGAGTTAAACTTGAATTGCGTCGTATTGTTGAGTTCAGTATTTGGATTAAGGGCGTTAAATGTGGCCGAATTGATGTTATTGTTAAATGTACCCATGTCGCTACCGTTAGCAGAATTAATTGAAGTTTGGTGAGTGCGAGTATTTTGGCAGCTAGATACAGTTGCAATTGGTGTTGCTGGCGGTGCAGGTGGATTGGGGATAAAGCCAGATGTCATTGGAGCCAAAGAACAAAAATAGAGGGAAACAAAGACAAAGAAACTAAAACAACAAAACTAAACTAAACAAAAGAAAAAAAAAATGGAGCTATTTTATTATTTGCTTTTTTTTCAATTAATAAAAAAAAGTTTACTCTATATTTGGCGAGCAAGGGTGGATAGATGGGATATGGGGGCCGATCAACTCAGAGACAGAGTAACAGAGGCAAACACGGGTATTGCTGCACACTGCTCACTCCTTGTTAAAGCAAGGGTATTTTACTATGTAGAAGAAACGTTGTTTTGCCAAGCGCCAAAGGACTAAAGGACTAGAGAAAGGACACGACGATCAGGCAGGAAGCAAAGGACAGCACGGCACAGCACGGCACAACAGCAGGGAGCGAATACCCCGTCTCGAAAGCCATTCCGTTCGAGAGGCAATGCCCGTTGGCCACTCGCCCCGCCCGGGCCCGTCGGGTTTACCCGCTCGCCCAGCAGAGCAGCAGAGCAGCAGAGCAGCAGAGCAGCAGAGCAGCAGAGCAGCAGAGCCAGCCCGCTCCCGACAGCCAAGGCAAGGCCAGGCAGGGCAAAGCAGTGCTATCCTCGCAGTCCAACATGCACGCTCTGCGCAGCAGAGTATCGCATACGCTCTTTTACACCCAGCAGTAACTTATCCGTCGATGGGAAGTTCCTGTAAGTGTGTGGATGTGTGGTTTGTGTGTACTCAAGTGTGAGCTTGAGGGTGAGTGTGGTCTGTGGGTGTGTGGGTGCCTGGGTGCCCTGGCAGCGGCCAGGCACCGCTGCGGTGGAGCGCATGCTCTATCCACGATTGCCGCGTTTGACGCGAGTGGTCTTTTTTTTTCCTTCGATGCTGCCAAGCGCATAATGGGGCTTCTAACTACACTCGCGCGCACACACTGGTTCAGCTGTTTGCTACCACAGCAACGCATCGGATCATGTGGATTCAAACGGATTGAAAGTTTTACTGTTACTTTCTATAAATGAAAATGTCTAGTGTTACGTAGATATGTTCTTTCGTTGAAGTGGATGATGAGTGGTAATGATCGAACTAATAAAAAGGAGAAATGATAAATTTTTTTGGCCGTTGCTAATTTGTTGTTTGCGTGTGAACTAATTAGGTTATTCTGGAGCTAAATCTTATTGAATTATCTCCTGGCATAGTCTAAATGTAAAAAATGCGGGAAAAGTTTCAGTAAAACTTGATATCATTGCTGAACGGCTAAAAATGCGGAATTTCTGAACCAAACCTTTATTATTCAGAACAATCCATATATAACTCTGTTGAAGTAATGAAATATATATTTTCAATTTCAAATATATAGAACAATCACTGCTATTCTTATCATTCTATTTATTTTTCAGATGAAAAAAAGTTGAACAGAAATGTCTATTTGATGAAATAGCAAAGCTAAATCACCTAGAAATTCACATATTCTAAACTTTTAACTGGAAATAAAACATTAGATGCAAAAAACAAAAAAAAGCACCCCTTGTCAATTCTGCTATTAAAAGTTTCACAATTAGAAAGTGGAACTGGCTTTTCAGAATAATGAGTTGAGTGAGTTTTTTTTTTCGCTATTGAAGAGCGAATTTTTTGATTATGAAGAATTCAGTCAATTGTCAAATTGAAAAGGTAAAAACATTTCTCCTGTCTTTTATTTCATGAACATGCTTTTTATGAATTGTAAATTAAGTATTAAATGGTTTAGAATTTGACGATTATTTTAGGGGACAAACAGTTTATCAAAAAATGTTTCTATTTTATAACTTATGAGTTGTTTTGGGAAAGTACAACATGTCCCTAAATTAAACCTTTTTTTGGCCGTTAAAGGTAATTATCTATTGATATTATCCAATATTGTTGTTGATTAGATGAAATGGATGCTGAAATAACTGTGTGGAATAGTGTTAGCAAATGATTAAAGACTGTTTTCCACGAATTTGCTCTCAACTGTTAACATTTTGGATTTGAACCTTTTCGAACCTTCCAACTGATATAATCAAAGGTTTAAATTAGTTTTTTAGTTAAAATAATATGCAAGTGTCCTGTTTTGTGCTTCTTGTTTATTATGAGACAAGAAAAGATTAAAAAAAGAGGTTAAATGGTTTCTTTTGCTTGTTTCAACATATTAAAGTTAAAACTGGGTTTTGTTAAGAAACAGATGTATTTGTTGTTTTTGATAACGTTGAGTCTGATTAGTGAATGTGGATATTGCATCAAAGGATGAAACGAAATGAAGTTGTGTCTTATTCGAATAATATTTGCTGATAATTCATAAACAACTATAATCCTTTAGTAAAGTAGCTTGTTTGATAATTCAAACAACTTATCTAGCGGGGTGAAGCGTTTTGGTGTGTCCCTTTACCCCTTCTCATAATGCTATGTTATTCTACCAACACAATAAAGGAAGAGCTGAAGGTTGAAGCAAAGGGAAAGAGGTGAAGACGAACAATAAATGGTATACATGTATAATTTGAGGAAAGTACGCTGACCTTGTTACGCTAAAAAGCGAGGACAAATTTAAGTATTACGTAGCTGGGTAATAAAATTTACTATTATTAGTAATTTCTTTCTTATAGAATTTTTTGTTTGGATTAATTAAGTCAGTGGAAACTGTAATTATTATAGTATCGTCTGACAAAATTATAGATTTGTCCTGGAACCAATCTTGGAGTAAGGATGTACAAACCGGGCAGTTCTCCCTTTTCTGCCCTGCAGACCTTGATTCTTTACTTTGCTGTAAACCATAGTAGATGTTTGTAATGAGTACTATAGTGATTACAATGAGCATCCATTATTTATTGTTTACATAATGTTCAATGTTCAATGGCTTGATAGGAAGAATTTTGGAAGTACAACTGATATATAGAATCGAAAACAAAACTATACGATACAAAACAGTTGAGATACAATGAAGAGCAGATTTATGGTAAAGAAGTAGGGGATAAGGATATGCTCTCAGACACTGTGCAGTCGGTTGGTACGTGTAATTATCCGTTTACGTACAAGTTCTGGGACAGCAATTATACTTCCGTCATTGGGGATTCCCACAATTGCAGCTCAGCTCGAAAAATACGCACCGATCCACAAACGGGAAAAAAAAAGTGTGTGAGAGACCAGCCTCAAACCAGTATTGTTGCTATGAGGCTGGCTTCTTCGCCTTCCGTGCGGCAGCAAGTGTCCTCCTATTGGACGGATTACGGGAGAAGAGAGGTAGCAACATGCATCACATCACAGGATGTGCAGGAAGCAACGCTCAATGGGGTGATGGAGCAGATCGATAGCCATCGGGCTGCCAGAGTGTGGTGCGGTGCAGTGCAGTGCAGCACGGTGCGCCGCAGCGAGCATGGGCAAGCAACTGATTGGCTGGCTGGCGGACATGGAGTTAGAGCTGAGCGCCAGCTGCGAGGCGGTTGGTTGTTCGGTGGCGCATCACACTAGTGCAGCAGACAGGCTGCACGGACGGCGCTGCCCGCCCGCTCGTGTAGTGCAGCTGCAGGTGGGCGGCCAGCGGCACCGTCTGGCCCAGGCGGCCCAGGCGGCCTCGGTTGCTGGGCTGCTGGGCTGTTGCTGGCCTTCTGGGCGTCGGGCGTCGGGCGTCGGGCGTGGCGGGGCTGGAAC